>JADLZN010007155.1:0-155910 GCA_018155175.1 Sinocyclocheilus anophthalmus
GAGTTCCTTGAACAAAACTCAACTAAGGAGTATTGAGAATGACAAACCTCTGACTCCTTGCCTGCTGAAACACAGCATTAGGCCCCTCCAAGGGAGGAGCATCCCTTGAAACCGGTCGACACCCCTAGAAGCAGCCAGACAACGTTGGATTGAGCAGCGGGCCCACATGCCCAACGGCGAAAGCTCTACCAACACAACTCAGGCAAGCTCAAGTCGGTGCCGCCACAAGAGCCAAGCGCCACCGCAAACATCAGATTTCTAGTGACTTTCGGGCAGAACAGAGAGCTAACAACAACCTGCTGCTCTCCTGCCATCATCACGAGGTCAGTCTGAAACTCTCTGCACACTACAAAATCTCCATAACAATTACCTGCAGTCCCTGGAACCACCTGCATTCTCACCTGTGAGAGTCTAACCCGGCTGTCCCACATCACGTTTACCACAGATAGCCTACTGGCTAACAGCATCAACAAAAACATCCTACCCGGACTAACTCACTTCAGGATGACAGGTGACACAGCCTCGACACCTGCTGCATAAGCTCGAGGACCCACACCTTGCTACAGCCTACAATCACCACAGCACACCACCAGACAGCATCCAACTCGGCACCAACAGCCAAAAACCACCACGGGCTCCCAGCCGTGAGTGCCAGGTGTGTGTTCGATTGTTCTGCACCTTTGACATCGCTCGTTGTTGTCTATTCTACGGACAACAACGTCTGAAAAGGGGGATTTTGTAGTGTCTGGACCAATCAAAAACACAATTTTTTATTTGATTTAACAAGTCAGTTATTCATTAGATTAACAAATCGGCACAGTCCCCTCATTCAATAGACTGGATGTCAGGGCTTCGCTTGAACACCATCCCCCACCGTGATCACCATGACAACTAATCATGATATCATGATTTGCTGTTGGTATATTGGGTGTATATTTGTGTGAGGTTTTATGGCCTAAAAGGAATGTAGGGGAGAAACTCCCTCATTTTACTCATGAGAAAGACACACAATGCCCAGAGAAATGGACTGTTCTCTAATTAATTCATAGGAAAACCTTTCTTTGATTGAATACCCATATCCTTTGGTCATTGTGTATACCATTACGTCTTGTATATTGTCTGTTTGTAGTGTACGGTTTTATTCATGTTATTCATCGACCACTATTTATTAACCTCACCTATTTTCATGTTTAGTATCTCTGAATTTGCCTTCTTATGATCGAAACAAGCGTGTACATTATAGTTTGATACCTATGCAACATATTGATGTTATAAGAATCGGTACTAATTCGTGCCTCAACACTCCAGCGAATTACATATGCAAAATACCAGGCTTACAGACAAAGAGTCATAAAAATCCCCAGTATTTCCAACCTCCCGCTTGGGATTTCAGCCTTCCTCATTGGACGAACCCATCTTGAGAGGCGTGAATCTCTGCAGGCTTTAAAGGCCACACTTTATGTGACCCGCCCAGTCGGTGGTTCGGTCAGGAGCTAAGAAAATGTGAGAAAACGCTTCTGGATACCAAAGCATCTGTGCCAGGCCTCTCTTCGGCCTAGTCCTTTCCATTCATCAAGTAACACTGACTCAAACTGGCTCTTTTCATCGACCCGAATTCAGCAAAGATCAACGGGAAGCTTTAAGATTTGCATCAGGAATCTCTTTCAGACCGCCGAGACTCGCTAAGTATCAAACTTAGTCTTATTAATTGATACATTACGTATCAGTCACACCTTTTTACGAAGGTGTGTTTGAACTCAGAATCTGACGTATCCCTGAAGGCTTTGATCTGTTGAATATACATGCAAAGTGTTCCATAAAATCCATTCCTTATGCCTCTTTCTATGCTGAGTTAAACTTTAACCCGTTCCTATACCAACTGTATGTGTGTGTGTGTGTGTATGTGTATGTTAGACCAGTTTATGTGTTTATGTAGTATGTTAGACTAGTTTAGGTGTTTATGTGGTTAATAAAACCTTACTTGTATCACACTTGACGTGTTCGGTGTTTACTCATAACCGGAGTCAATGATCATGCAGATTTACGTTACAAGCTTATAGAATTGTACAGTAAGAAAGTTATTTCCCTTAACCAGGAAATTAACATTCTTAGAATTGACAAGACAGTTGACCCTGAGTGGTCAGCTAAATATCTACAGCGGATCTAAAATATGAATAGTTAATCATAACTAGTTATGGTTAATTATTCATATTTCCCCATGAGCTGATTCGCTACAGTGTCTTTGATGGTGAGTCACAGATAATCGCTTAGACTGACAGAACTAGCTGTTTATTTTTAGATTTTTGTGAGACAGCTGTTTTTATTTATTTATTTTCCATCCAGGAAGTTGAGAGGACAGCAGGTGTTTGTACAATCAGATGAATATAGAAGAATGAATCAGAGTTATATACTCAGCTCGTTTTCCCTGCTATGCTATCATAACAAACAGAGCTACAAAAAAGTGAGCATTGCTATTGCTATCAAAGGCAAACCACACACACACACACCACACACACACACACATGATATGAGTTTGCCTGCCCACCTAAGCAAGATGGAAAATGCAGGTCTGTAAGAAGTTTTTGTGTCATGTAAATATTAATGCTTTACCTTGAATTTAACAAGACTAATTCATCTGTTCATTTATGATTCACTTTCACGTCAAGAGCTGTGCAAAAACCAATGTAAGTAGCATTCATTTTCTCTGAAAGAAAATGATTAGTTACACATATACATTAAATAATAGCCACTGTGCATTTACCTTGTCTTGTACTTTTCTTTTGTTGGAAGCCTACAGTAAATCATGTTCATTCTGCTTTTATATCATTAAGCTGTCAAATTATCATGTAAAGCTCCTTGAATGGTTCTATTTTCGCAACCTTGGAACTCAAAAGATAAAGAGTATACATTTAAACCCCTGATGTCACGCTGCGGCCCAACTCCTCTAAAACTCTCTAGCCAACGGTGAAACGTATCCAGGACAATTGCTTATTCCAAGGCATTCAAAAGCAAGGACAATGGGGTTTTCCTGGCCCGATTAAGGTAGAGAAAGTTGGGCTAGATTAGAAACCAGAGGGGAGAACTTCATCCCCGAACGCCTGAACTCAAGCAAATGCAGCTCACAGCTGGAAAAATTGTGTGCGAGTGAGCAGCGCGAGAAGAAATGAACAGGAAATGAACATAGATATGCAGCAGGGAATAATTCATGGTTTTATATGGGAATAAAGAATAAATGGAGCAATTTTCCTCCAGACAAGGTGACATTAAAAATGTCAGCGGTAATTGCGTGCGAGTTAGTGCAGCAAAAAGAGCTTAGCATTATGGGTAATGTGCGAGCAGAGCTATCATTAACATCAGAGGCCCACTGGAAGCCTCTGTTCGGTTTTGAACCTAGTAGTTGAGGTCAACACACATCTCGCAGGCGTTTGGAGGAAAGTTTGCAACGTCAGGTCAGTTTCTGAATGGAAAAAACAGGTTTTCAGTGACCTTTATCTTAAAGCGAGCGGCAACAATCACGAGCGAGAGGGTCAAACGATCATGTTCTTGCCGTTGGGACTAAAGCTTTTGTATAGTTGCGGCCCTTCTCAACGTGTCAGCAAATGTCACGGACGAGGAGCACCTACTTCCTTGACCGCATTGGGGCTCATAGGCTGGCTGACATTCTGCTTGCTTTGACATTTGGTTTGACACATGGACACACAGCGAAGGTGCACAGTGAAAAGTTTCAGAAAATGTTTCTCAGGGCTTTACTTTGACAGAACCTCCGATTGGTTGAGCTGGATGGATTCCTGAATCCATTTCCTCTGTAATGGAGTCCCAACATCGAGCGCCAACGTTTCCTTTCTATCCCTGACCTCGCACCCTCTCTCTCACACACACATACAGGAAGGTGAGAGGATATCAAAGCCCTAGTCTAATGCACCGGGTAGGAGAGTCGCTGACTCTGAAGGTTTCTTCAGGACTGCTGAAACGTCATTATTGCGTTTTTCTCTCAGGTGTTCTGGAGAGAGGAATGGAAGTGATGTCTCTGAGCGGCACTGCTCAATGCTGTCTGGTGTCTGGATGGAGAGTGCATTGGAAGACAGATCACATGGGAAACAGACAGGAGGCACCAAACCAGACAGATGGAGAGAGAAACACAGCTGCCACTTCCACGGGTGGAGTGGTCAGAAAAGAAAGTTGGAAATGGATGTAGGTTGGAATTATTGTTATTGTTTATTTGTTTGTTGCTAAGCCTCAGGTTTTAATAAACATATGGCGGCAGCAATTTTTATTATTTGTAATAATAATAATAAACAATATATAGTTTACTAACAGTTTCTTTCTAGCAAGCAAGGAAATAAATACATTTAGTTATTTATGTAGTTAGTTATAGACTAGTTCATTTTAATTATCTTAAAAATATATTATATATTGACAGCAAAAAGAAAAAAAAAGACCAACATATACAATGAATGACAGAGGGTACAGTTATACATCATAACTGTACTACACTTTGTACTATCATCATAGACATTCACCGGCATCACTTCAACATCAGTATCTGAGCTGATTTTAGAGCTAATACTCATGTGAATTAGTCAAGCGCACACTATGTCGATCCACAACAATCCTTCAGTTTTGATCAGAGCTGCATGTGCGAGAATGTGATTAATATCTTTTTGCTAGAGAACATTAATCTGAGCCTCGGTGTCATGGAGGGAGGTGGGCGCGGGGTCGTCCGTCCTCTTTAAGGTCTTCCTCCCATTAGCCCAGACTCATCAAGGAGATTAATCGAGCCCCAAGCGTGCCAGTCGACACATTTGTCAGGCCACTCATCCACTAATACCATCCTTACGATCCCTTCTTCCTTCTCAGTTTTACTATCCCTCTCTTTTCTCACTCTAAAGACACAGGAAGGTCAGTCCGAGCAGAAGACAGACAGGGACGCATGGGACGTGACTCATGGATTGTCCTGAGCTTGTCATTATGGAGTTTGTGTACATTTGTTAGGTGGCATTATTAACAGTGTTGCCCTAACAAAGAACACTGAGATCTTAAACGATACTGTAAAGTGACCTTTAGAAAAATTAAGCTCAGCTTATATCTGTAGTTGAAACATCAAGTGGAAATCAATACAAATGCATAAGCTGAAAATTAGTTAAAACTTCTTTAGTGCAATGTGCTTTAGTTCCCTGCAATGTGCCAACTGAATTTTTCTGCAATTACCAATATTGAAATTGATATGTACATTATGACAGAGATGATTGCAGGATTAGCCCTTGCTTCAACAACCATTCAAAAGTTGTCATAAAAAATGACAAAAAAAAAACAAAAAAAGTTGCACGGGTAGTAATAGCCAACAATCAAAAATCAAAATCAAAATCAAATAAAAAATGATGCCAAAAATCATTAGGACATTAAGTAAAGATCATGTTCCATGAAAATATTTTGTAATCTTCCTACTGTTAAATAAAACTTAATTTTTGATTTGTAATATGTATTGCTAAGAACTTCATTTGGACAAACTTAAAGGCGATTTTCTCAATATTTATTTATTTATTTATTTGTTTTTGCACCCTCAGCATCCAGATTTTTCAATAGTTGATCTCTCAAATCTTGTCCTATCCTAACAAACCATACATCAATGGAAAGGTTATTTATTCAGCTTCATTATTGTTGGTGCATGCAGCATATAAATCATACACATATCTTTATATGTCAAATAATATTTGAGTGTTCTTATAGTGCCATCAGCCAATCAGCATTGTGGTCGTGAGTCAGCAATGCTTTATTTAAGCAGCAATACATTTTCGTGGACAAAATAGGTCAATTTTTTATTGTCAATAGTGTAGTAATATATGAGCTTATAAGATGTCACTTATACAGAAGCCAATTTCAAAGCAAGCATCTTTCTGGTGTTAAACACAGCAAATGCTGCAAATTTGCATCATCAGCTTAAACATGCTGCAAAATCTGCATTGTGAAATCTTTTGCCTTCATGCCAAACTCCAGATTGAGTACATTCCTAACTAAAATGACTGCAATTCGCAAAACAGTAAGAACATAATCACATATTTCTAGGATGACTGAGATGAAATACCTAAATATTGTTTGTACTATCATGTTTGATCGATCATTAATGTTTTAATCAATAGACAGGGTTTTTCTATATATTTTAGGCTATACTAGTCTAATATGCAAAGAAGAAGCTGAACTATCTGATAAGACTTCTAGCTGAAGAGCGCTTTTGTAATATACGACAGTCATCCTGAGTCATCGACGCTCACTATAGCAACCTGAGAGTAAACCATGCGAGACGGAACAGAAGGACACAACTGTTCAACAGAGGGACATAACTGTCCAGCATCATGGTGACTCAGCGTCTGGCTGCTGCGTTTACACAAACACAGATAGATACACAATGTTCTCTCCTACTCTCTTTCACGCTCTGTCATTCTTTGCGTCTGATGCTTCCCATCCCAAAATAATATATGTCCCACTCTTGTCTTCATGCATCCTGGAAAATAGACCCTCTCTGACTTAAACCATGAAGTTTATTTCTTTGTCTGATATACGTGGAGACAATTGTTGACACTCTCCATCACCTACTTTTTAACAGCAGTTATTATAGGTTGATAGTCCAGACATTCTTCTGTTGAAGATATTTGAAGAATAATGTTGGCCAAATATACAATGGAAGTCAATGTGAACCCAAAACTGTTTGGTTATCACAGTCTTCTAACTACACTCTTAAAATTAAAGGTGCTTCAAAAGGTTCTTCAAGGGATGCCATAGAAGACCCATTTGTGGTTCCACAAAGAACCATTCAGTCAAAGGTTCTTTAAAGAACCATCTCTTTTTTACCTTTTGTAATCTGAAGAACCTTCTTTCTCCACAAAGAAACTTTTGTGAAACAGAAAGGTTCTTCAGATTTTAACGGTTCTTTATGGAACCATTTAGACAAAAGGTTATTCTATGGCATCGTGAATCACCTTTATATTTAAGGTGTATCTTCTATCACATGTTCACCAAAAAAAGATGTCAGAAATGTCATGTTTAAGTTTTGTTTTGTTGTCACAAATATACTAACCATTGGCCTTATTTTCTTCACACTGGCTTGTCTACGGTCTTTATTCAATTTGGTACAGATGCAAGTCAATCACAAACCTCCATCTACCTGACAACGGCCCCCATCACGTACCTCCAAATCAACAACTGTTTACACATCGAGAGCCCTTCCACCGATTTCACAGACTGTCCATCTTTCTTAGCCAGGGTGGTAACTTTTTTTGCTAGTGCCCAATGAGATGAGCGAAAGAAAACATGGAGGGGGAAGCGAGGCAAAAATATCCCATTAACTCAGGAAATTGGTACAAGCTGTGCCACAGCACAAAGCAATCACCTTTCCCATCTTAGCATCTCCTGTCCCCATCACCCTCCCCTTCACCTCATCCAACAAGTGGTAGAGTCATGTGCACTTTGTTTCCTGGCTGACCACTGCAGACCTCGATGGACAGGTAGAGAGGAGGACAAAGAACACTGAAGAGAGATGCAGAGAGGGAGAGTTTTACTGAAGGAAAGAAACATCAGAAATAAGAAATCTTTAATTTCTTAATCATTTCCTCATAGACACTGAGAACAACTAGAGATTTGTCTCCTGATGTGTCTTCTGTAGGGGTTCAACAAATCTGGATAATGTCTCAAACTGTGTTCAGATTCAAAAGTCTGGGAATAAAAGGAAATAGTACCATTCATTTGCAGGGTATGTTTTCAACCAATATGTACATTTATGCAAAAAAGAATATTGCTAACACTTTAGTATAGGGACCAATTCTCAGATTAATCTTACTTTAGTAGCATGTCCCCACTTTAGTATTACCATATTGGCTGTTTCTTAAAAAAGCCATATTCTGCATCCCTAACCTAACCCATACTTAAACTTAACAACGTTCTACTAACTATTAAATTTAGGAAGTTTTTAATGAGTAAAAGTCTAGTTAATGGTTGTTAATAGCAATAATGGTCTTAAACATAAAGTGTGACCCAACTATGAATGCAGTGTTTCATCCGATTTGTTACCATACTGGAAATATTACAATTGAGGTTTTTTCTAGCAAAAAAAAAAAAAACTATTACTGGAGTAAGCTGTCCTCCGACCTACGTTGCACATTTAAAATATGTAAACCTCAAAAATAAATGTTATTATGAAGTATATAAAATATGTTTTGTAAGACTGAACAATTTGTAAATGGCAGACAAAAACAACAGAATACCAATCAAGAAGATAAACCTAAAATATACCATTTAACACTATACATTATATACATTTATATTTATATATAATGATTGTCTATATTTACTGTATATCTAATTAAATAGACATTTTATAAATACAATTCCTAAATATTCTGATTACATGAATTCTAACAATTAAGCAACAAAAAGTACGCCACTGTGTTGCTTTCCTAATCTCATCCTAGTGGAGAGAGAGAGATAAAAAACAAACTCAAGCGAGTGTATGTTAGTTCCCCTTCGGGACCTCGAGCTGCGTCGGAAAACGCTAGGGGAACGCCTTCAGCGATACCAAGCTCTGAATCATATGTGTACTCAGTCGAACGTGCGAGACGTCCCGGCGGGTGACGTCATGACCAGGAAGCGTTAAAAGCACGTGAGGTGCCGCCGGCGCTAGCTTTTTGTCATTCAGCGAAGCTCTCTGTGTGTGTCGGTCACGATTTATGTTCTGTGAGTCTTATTTATTGTTTTCTGTCCAAAGTCTATAAGCTCCAGCTATGTCTAAGCTCATGCAAGGACAAAGCATTTCAAGGGCGAGAGCAAGCCACTTTGTAGGTTGTGTTCCTCCCTGCCCAAAGATAATTTTATATCACGAGTGGGGACACACACAACCTGTGAGTGGTTTGCTTGAGAGCGAAGCATAGTTGTTTCTGCCTTGCTTCGCTCTCAGAGGGCTTTCTTTGAGGAGAGAGCTTTCACTAGCGTTTCTCGTGGTGCCGGCCCCGCTTTCGCCGAGGCTGAGCGGCGGCTGTGCTCGTGGGTTTCTCGTATGGATCTGCTAATCACCAGATCCAGCGCCCGCTCTCGGGGTTCGGAAGCCCACGCTGCGAGTTCTTTCCTCCCGGTGAGAGGGCTCGACGCTCCGCTTGTCTTCCTCCGAGGAGGTTGATGTGAAGGGCGTCGATGAGCTCGCCAGTTTCACAAGCATCAGTTACACAAGCATATTATTCCTAATATTATAATGAGCAGCATTAATAGGAGCGGAGCTCGCGCAGCCGGGGCGGATTGTGTTCCCCCCGCTATTAAACGCTCCGCTCTCGCCGGGCACGCTCCTAGGAGTGTGTCCGTGCCTGTGATCTTGCGCTTGCGGTCCCGCTGCTTCTGAGGCATGGTTGCGACTGAGAACGCGGAGATCGCTCAAGATCTAGCAGACGGTTGGAGACGGCTCTTCCTATCTCCACCCGTGTTTGCTAGATTTAGAGCTCGTTTGTTTGTCAAGGAGATTGATGTTGATCATGTGACTGAATGGCTAGCGCGCAGCACATATATTACATCATTTTGGTTTTTGATGTGAATCTTACTACACTAGACCGTATTTACTCGTCTGGTTGTTTGATTGCATTTAATTCTGAGGAATAAAATTAAGTATTTGTCTGACTATGAGAAGTTAGATATACAGGGGCTCTGGGGATATAAAATTCTCGAGTGAGAGCACGTGTTAACCTCTCTTCCTTTGAGGAGGTTTAGGCGGTTAGCAGGGGCTGCTGGGCGGAGCAGTCCCAACCCACCGTGTTCCAGCCCCTCATTCTGGGGGCCTCACTTCTCGTACTCCGCAGAGTCTAGAGTCAGAGTGGAGCTCCCAGGCCGAAGGCTTCTAGCAGAAGGCGGGTCTGCGGACCGTCATTCTCGCTGGATAGTCTTCGTCGTAAATGTCCTGACGCCTAAGGCCTAGGACTTTTTGAGGGCCAGCTCCCTCTGGGGAAGAGAGGTTCACACCGCATTACACGGTGCCCGTCTCTCCTCAGTGCCCTCAGGAGGTCGGTCTGCCAACCCTGCCGTGTTCCAGGGCGCAGCGGTCTCCGGCGAGGGCTTCTCTCAGTCTCCGCCCGGAAACGTAGCGGTACTAAGAGGCTCGCTACCTCTACGGAGGTATCTAGATGGGTCCTGCCCCGAGCAGGCTGTTGTCTATTCTTCCTAGCAGACGACGTGGGTCTGAGGGCCGTCGTTTTCGATAGGAGACTTCAGCTATGAGAGTCCTGATGCTGTGGCTCAGGACCTCGGAGAGCAAGCCCCTCTGGGGAAGAGAGGTTCAAACCGCATTACACGGTGCCCATCTCTCCTCAGTGCCCTCAGAAGTTCGGTCTGCCAACCCTGCTGGTGTTCCAGGGTGCAGCGGTCTCTGGTGAGCGCTTCTCTCAGTTACCGCCCGGGAACGTAGCGGTACTAAGAGGCTCGCTCCCTCTACGGAGGTATCTAGAGCAGCTAGCACGGCCATCCTCTGCCAGTCCGCTGCTTCAGGGCACTGAGCCAGCTGCTCTAAGCGCACCACAAGCCAGTCTCGTGAGACTGGTCCCTTAGGAGGTCACCTGGCGGTGTGGGAGCCCCTGCCGAGTGTGCTTCATTGGGTCCTGCCCCGAGCAGGCTGTGGTTTAGTCTTCTTAGCAACACGTGGGTCGAGGGCCGTCATTTTCAATAGGAACTTCAGCTATGGAGTCCTGATGCTGTGGCTCCATGACTCTATAGGGCAAGCCCCGCTGGGAAGAGATGTTCACACCGCTTACCCGTGCCATCTCTCGCTCAGTGCCTCAGGAGGTCGGTCTGCAACCCTGCCGTTTTCCAGGAACGCAGCGGTCTCCGACGAGCCTTCCTCTCAGTTTCCGCCCGGCAACGTAGGCGGCACTGAGAGGCTCGCGGGCCCCCCCCCCCCCCCCCGCCCACCCCCCACCCCCCCCCCCCCCCAACCACCCCCCACCCCCCCCCCCCCGCCCCGCCCACCTCCCCTCGCCCCCCCCCTCCCCCAACGCCTCCCCCCCCCCCCCCCCTCCCCTCCCCCCCCCTCCCCCCCCCCCCCTCTTCCCCCCCCCCCTCCCCCCCCCCCCCGCCCCCCCCCCCCCCCCCCCCCCCCCCCACCCCGCCCCCCCCCCCCCCCCACCACCCCCCCCGACCCCCCCCCCACCCCCCCCCCCCTCCCCCCCCCCCCCCCCCCCCCCCTCCCCCCCCCCCCCCCCACCCCCCCCCCCCCCCCCCCCCCCCCCCCCCCCCCCCCCCCCCCCCCCCCCCCCCCCCCCCCCCCCCCCCCACCCCCCCCCCCCCCCCCATCCCCCCCCCCCCCCCCCGCCTCCCTCCCCCCCCCCCCCCCCCCCCCCTCCCCCCCCCCCCCCCCCCCCCCCCCCCCCCCACCCCCACCCCCCCTCCCCCCGCCCCCCCCCCCGCCCCCCCCCCCCCCCCCCCCCCCCCCCCCCGCCCCCCCCCCCCCCCCCCCCGCCCCCCCCCCCCCCCCCCCCCCCCCCCCCCCCCCCCCCCCCCCCCCCACACCCCCCCCCCCCCCCCCCCCCCCCCCGCCCCTCCCCCCCCCCCCCCCCCCCCCCCCCCCCCCTCCACCCCGCCCCCCCCCCCCCTCCCCCCCCCCCCCCCCGCCCCCACACCCCCCCCCCCCCCCCCCCCCCCCACCCCCCCCCCCCCCCCCCCCACCCCCCCCCCCCCCCCCGCCCCCCCCCCCGCCCCCCCCCCCCCCCCCCCCCCCCCCCCCCCCCACCCCCCCGCCCCACCCCCCCCCCCCCACCCCCCCCCGCCCCCCCCCCCCCGCCCCCCCCACCCCCCCCCCCACCCCATCCCCCCCCACCCCTCCCCCACCCCCCACCCCCCCCCCCCCCCCCCCCCCCCCCCTCCCCCTCCCCCCCCCCCCCCCCCCCGCCCCCCCCCCCACCCCCCCCCCCCCCCCCCCCCCCCTCCCCCCCCCCCCCCCCCCCCCCCCCCCCCCCCCCCCCCCCCCCCCCCCCCCCCCCCCCCCCCCCCCCCCCCCCCCGCGCCCCCCCCCCCCCCCCCCCCCCCCTCACCCCCCCCCCCCCCCCCCCCCCCCCCCCCCCCGCCCCCCCCCCCCCCCGCCCCCGCCCCCCCCCCCCCCTCCCCCCCCCCCCCTCCCCCCCCCCCCCCCCCCCCCCCCCCCCCGCACCCCCCCCCCCCCCCCCCGCCCCCCCCACCCCCCCCCCCCCCCCCCCCCCCCCCCCCCCGCCCCCGCCCACCGCCCCCCCCCCCCCCCCCTCACCCCACCCCCCCCCCCCCCCCCCCCCCCCCCCCCCCCACCCCTCCCCCCCTCTGCGGGTCCCCAGAGCGCTCAGTTCGCGTCCCTTCAGTGTGCAGACGCTTCCAGCCACCGAACTAGCCGTTCGGGGCACACCATAGATCATCTCGAGAGACTGAGTCCCTATGATATTTACAGCGTGGAAGGCTACTGCCAATGTTATCTCAATAGGGGTCCTGCGTAACTGTAGAAAGAGGCTACTGATCCAGTTCGGTTTCTCGTCCGCCCTCGATCAAACGGGGTCACCCCCACGCTATGGGTCCCGGCAGCCGGTATTAGAACAAGAAGTTATTACTCCTCTTAAGGAAGGAGGCCATCGAGGTGGTCCCTCCGCACGAGACAGACTCCGGGTTCTACAGCCGTGGGGGGGGGGGGGGGGTGGTCTTCATTGTTCCTAAAAGGATGGTGGGGGTGCATCCCATTTTAGATCTACGTCAGTTGAATCGCTCAGTCATACGACTGAAGTTCAAGATGCTTACTGTCAAGCAGGTCGTGTCTCAGATCAGGTCCGCGGACTGGTTTGTCACGATCGATCTGAAGGACACATACAGTACCTCCACATTTCCATCCTTCCTCAACACAGGAATTTCCTGAGACTTGCTTTCAGGGGCGAAGCATACCAAAATCGAGTTCTTCCCTTCGGCCTGTCACTCTCACCCCACACTTTCACGACTCAACCACATCGACGATTGGTTGATATTAGCTCAGTCAGAGCGGATGGCGAAAGAGCGCTGGGGTTAAGACTTAACGCCAAGAAAAGTGTGTTTTCTCCATTACAGAGGACCACTTATGTGGGCGTGGTGTGGGATTCCACCACTATGCAGGCATGTTTGTCTCCTGCTCGGATCGAGTTGATCCTCACCTCAGTCGCGAGAGTAAGAGAAGGCCGGTCACTCACTGTCAAGCAGTTCCAGACTGCTTGGGCTGATGACAGCTGCGTCCAACGTGATAACTCTTGGCCTGCTGTACATGAGACCCCTACAGTGGTGGCACAAGAACAAGGGGTTCTCCCCGAGGGGAAACCCGCTTCGCATGCTTAAGGTCACGCGGAGGTGCCTACGTGCCTTAGACATGTGGAGGAAACCTTGGTTCTTGTCTCAGGGCCTGGTGCTGGGAGCTCCTTGTCGCCGCGTATGCTAGTGATGGATGCATCCCTCACCGGTTGAGGTGCGGTCATGAGTGGCCACCCTGCCCGTGGTTTGTGGAGTGGTCGCCATCTGACATGGCATTCAATTGTCGGGAGATGCTGGCCCTGTTTCGAGTTCTCCCAGACCTAAGAGGTCACCAGATGTTGGTAACAACGCAACGGTCGTCTCTTACATCAACTGCCAGGGAGTTCTGCGTTCGCGCCCCTTGTACAAGCTGGCGCACCAGATACTTGTGTGGTCCCAGGGCAAACTCCTCTCGTTGAGAGCAGTTTACATTCCTGGGCATCTCAATATGGGAGCAGACATCCTGTCGAGGCAGGGGGCGAGGCCCGGGGAATGGAGTCTTCACCCCGAGGTGGTGAAGCAGATAGGGATGTGTTTTGGCAGCAGGTGACCTGTTTGCGACTCATATGATATCACACTGGCCCCTCTGGTTCTCTCTGACTCATCCAGCTCCACTGGGGCTGGATGCCATGGTACAGACGTGGCCGAGGCTTCGTCTGTACGCCTTTCCTCCAATTTTTCTGCTCCCGGGAGTTCTGGAGAGAGTGCGCCGGACAGGGCCCGTCCGTTGTTAGTATCCCCGTTCCTGCCGGGCCGAGTTGGGTCTCAGGCTACTTTCATCTCCTGATGGCGCTCTATGGTATATTCCCGCATGAGAGGATCCCTCTCACAAGCGTAGAGCTGTGCAGTTGTGGTGGCCTCTGACTGAGGCAACTCCTAACTTCCGGTCTCTAACCGAGGTTTTTGGACCATCCTCCATCCGAGCCTTCCCTCTAGTAGGAACTGTATTTCTGCGGAGACCCCACCCGACCCTCTAACTGTGCCCTTTTGGTACAGTTCTGAGTTCCTGCAGGCCTGTTTAGCCGCAGGGTTGACCCACTCCACCCTAGAGGTCTTCATGGCGGCCATTGCGGCCTACCACGTTCCTCTCGGTGGCCAGTCAGTGGGCAGGCACCCCCTAGTTATATGTTTCCTCCACGGTGCGCTGAGGCTGAGTAGCTTATGCTAAGCGGTGGATCAGGATGTTATTTCATAGCCTCGAGTCCTTTGATCTCCCCTCTCCTTTGGGGGTCAGGATTCACTCCTCCAGAAGTTGGCCTTTGGGATGGCGAGCCCCGCCTACTTTAGCCACTACGGGCTCTTTTGTTCTCTTGCCATAGCCATGCCCTTCCACACTTGGCAGTGATTTGCAAGTCTGGCGGCGTGGGCATTCTCGTTCCCCTAGCGTTTTTCGACGCAGTTCGAGTTCCTGAAGGGGAACGTCTCTTGGTTACGTATGTAACCATGGTTCCCCTAGGGAACGAGACGCTGCGTCGCAAGGCCATACTTCCGGCATCCCTACTAGAGCTTGCTTCAATCCTACAAGCTAGCGCCGGTGGCACCTCACGTGCTTTTAAAGCTTCCTGGTCATGACGTCACCCGCCGCGGACGTCTCGCCCATCGTTCGACTGATTACACCTATGATTCAGAGCTTGGTATCGCTGAAAGCATTCCCCTAGCGTTTTCCGACGCAGCATCTCATTCCCTCAAGGAACCATGGTTACATACGTAACCTAAGACGTTTTGTTAACTTTGGAACGTTATTCGCATCTTGTGTTTCTATCCAGCATTATGCAGTGCAATATCCCAATTATACTGTAGCTATATAGTCATATTATACATTAGCAATTTTCTCATTTGTTTCAGAAGATGAGCTAAGATTAAGTTGTTGCTTAAGAAATGAAACATAACTGAAAACTTTAAGTCTCTCAAGCTCTGAAAGAGCAACCACAGAGCGATAAAATATTCATTTTTTATATATGTTTATATATGAGACTCATTATTCTATGTTACTCTGAATGAGCCATAAAACCAACACAGTGTTCTTAGAACTGTCTGGCCTATACGATCATCTCCAACAAAAAACACAATGTGTACTGTTTTAATGAGCAGACACTGGCCGACTGCACCACTCTTGTTGTTCAAACTGATTTTGAATATTTTACAGTTTCATCAAGGTCAAAGTAACATCAGTTCAAACCAAACCTATAAAGACTGACTGTAAGAGCAGTAAACATTTGGGTCTAATAATGTATTAATTGCTACTGACAGGTTGATTACTACAACAATTATCCATGTAATAAATGACTATTTTATGAGACCAAGAAAGAGTGAGATGAGAGATCAAGAAAGAGAGCAAGTGTAATTATCTGTGGAAGAGAGTGTGTGTGGTCCACAGCTCTGGCTCTAACCAGGCCTCATTACTCTGTTAGAACCATAAAGACCCCACCGGACACACGCACACACACACACACATCGGTCTTTGAGTACAAGTACTTACCGTCCCGCATGGGCGTATCCCTCATTTCAGAAGGAGGGGGACAGAAATTTAATATAATATCCATTACAAGATAAATTTCTGTAATCTCTATAACCCACCAGTCAAATGTTTTTAAACGGTAAGATTTTTTATGTTTTTCAAAGAAGTATCTTCTGCTCACAAGCCTGCATTTATTTGATCAAAATACAGCAAAAGCAGTAAAATTGTTAAATATTTTTACTATTTCAATTGTTTTCTATTTGAATATATTTTTAATGTATTTCTGTGATGTGCAGCTGTATTTTCAGCATCATTACTCCAGTCTCAGTGACACACGATCCTTCAGAAATCCGTATACTATGCAGATCGAGAAACATTCATTTTCTGATTATTTTATTATTATTAGCATATTTAAACAGTTGATTCCTTTGATGACTATAAAGAATCAAAGATCAGCATTTTATGTGAAATCAAAGCTTTGGTGTAACATTATACACTAGACCATCAGAAGCTGGAGTCGGATAAGTTTTTATTTTTTGGAAAATAAATTTAAAATACCCTTTAATTTGCAAGGATGCTTTAAATTGATCAAAAGTGATAGTAAAGACTTTTATAATGTTATAAAATATTTCTATTTCAAATTAATGCTGTTCTTCTGAACTTTTTATTTATCAAAGAAACCTGAAAAAATTATACTCCTCTGTTTCCAACATCATAATAATATTAATAATAATACATGTTTTTGAGCAGCTAATCAGCCTATCAAATGATTTCTGAAGGATCTTGTGATTGGAGTAATGGCTGCTAAAAATTCAGCTTTGAAATCACAATAAATTACATTTTAAAATATATTCAAATAGAAAATACGTATTTTAAATAGCCTAGTAAAATATTTCGAAATTTTGCTGTTTTGCTTTGGATCAAATAAATAGAGGCTTGGTGAACAGAAGAGACTTCTCTAAAAAACATAAAAAATCTTACTGTTAAAAAAACTTTTGACTGGTAGTGTATATCAACTTTAATTTTTCTCTCATTTCTAGCTTTTAATTGCTTAGAAATCAGATAACTGCTGGACAATAACCAATAATAATTATTTGTTTATACTACAAACACTTTTTTTTATCACATTATAAGGCAGAATAGTTTCAATACTGTTACTGTAATAAATGCTTTGTCAGTTAGCACTGCATTGTTCATATACTTTATTTATTACCTGGAGATGACGTGACAAACACAAATAAACCATATATTGTCGCAGTCGTATGTTTAATGTCTTCATGTTTCCACACGTTTCTGTTTTTCTGAAAACAATTGTTTTCATACAGCTATAGCTGGACGCTTTTGTCCATATTAGGAATTTCCTCGTAGACTTTCTGCCGAGAGCACTCCGTCTTCGGGGGGGGGGGGGGAGTATGACTGAAAACATACACTGCACAGTGGTTTAGCGCTCCGCGATGTTATCTCGCCTTATTCTGGGTCCTAAAAAACATCATATCATGCACGACTATCCGGTCTTTTGATTATACATATATATTTATTCACACCGGCTCTTGAAACCTCTATGCAAACACACTTGCCCCGAAAAAGTGCGGGGGACGATTTATGTGATATTAAAAGTGGGCGATCTACCCCCTGCCGTCACGTCAGGGTCGAACAGACGTAAGCACTTCTCCTGTGTCAAAGTCCGATTACTGCAGCTATATTAACATCTACACGCAATAATAATAAAGCCACCGATTCATCATAAACAACACAGACGCAGTGTTAAGAGATTAATTTGGGCAGTGTATCATTTTTTTATTACATCAAAATGCAGTGATTCCCAAATTCACTTGTAGCATTTAAAACAATTGGTTTTAGTTTTGAATCTTTTATTTTTAATGTGTTTAGATTGCATAGAATATCAGCCATTTATCTGTTATGTCATAATATGAAACTTAATGGCAAATGGTTTTTTGAGTAGCATAGTTTTGTTGTTGCATCACTGTATTTCACTGGTATTGATACTGACAACGTTTCGGTATTATGACAACCCTAGTATCATCTCAGCGACTTAATTTTCTTCTCTGAAATCTTGTATTCATAGCTGTAAAATGTGAAGTGGGACAAGAAAAGTAAAAATAACTCCTCGAGACAGAATGTGAAAGAAAAAGTTTCAGGTTGTCGCCAGCACTCTAGCGAACGCAGCGCAGCATTCGGGCCATCTGCCTGAATGATGAAATCTCATCATCTGTTGTAACTCTGTGTTCTTAGCGCTGTTCGAGAGGGGAGCAGATCTCTCGCTGTGCACCAAACAGCTCACTTTCCTCATCTCTCACTGCTCGCAGCTCCTCACCTGCTGAGGTCTGGGATGAGAGGCTCCTGCCACGACCCTCCTGCTGACTACACTACTGTCTTTCTCTGAATCTGGAGCATGTGCGTGAACGTTTTAAGCATGTTTCTCTTTGTAACAGTGCTGGACTTGTGCAACATTCACCTCAGGCAAACAGGTGTGAAGGCTGGATGATATTATCAGCAGTATATTTAATTGGTGGCTAATTGGTTACTTCAGTCATTGTTCTTTGAGCTGAACTCCTTGTAAGTTCTTAAGAGGGTTTCAACAGCAAAAATTATAGTACAGGTACAGTTGTAACTGTACAGCAGTTTTGTAAAAACTGGGCTTAGTGTTACTTTGCTGACTTTGTGTCCCCAGTAGTTTGTCCAAATGCATTCTGCACGTTGTAAGAGGTCAGGTTTCTTCCTTATATATACACACAGTGTGTATATATATAATATAATATAATATAATATGAGGCAGTGTGTCTACCCGTCACTGTCTTCTTGGATGCAAACACTCCATTTTTATAGCACCATTGTGCAATTCAGTAATAAAAATTAATAAACAGGCTACACATTTTGAGAGCTCTTCCATATTCTGTGTGCGTTTGCCAGCTTTACTAACATTTCCTCAAAGAAAAACAAACATTTGTAAGTACAGGATGTCATATCAAGTAGTTTGACAGTTCAACTAGACAGCGTTTGAAAATAGCAGCTCTAAAAATATCATGGCAGACAAATGCTGCTTTGAAACTGGTTTTCACAGCAGGAAAATTTTAACTGCTCATGTCTTCATCAGGACGTAATTAAGCCTCCCTGAGCCAAACCACTGCAATTGGTCATAGTGACACTTCAATGACCAAAGTTAGCTTTCTTGGATCAAATCAAATTGCATTAGTTAATTACTGAGCAAGTTGTTTTCTCCACTTAAAAGGCTAGATATGCACTATTTACTTTTTTTTTCTTTCTTTTTTTAGCTTATGCAGTAATACTTTAACAAGAATTACTTTTTTTGTTCTTGCCTTTATTCATTTTTAAAACTTAAACAACGCACCTTGGCAGTGCCAATTTTAATACCATGTTTTAGGACCTGTGACATGGCATACCATGTAAAACCACTTTCCATGAATGTGACGATCAGTTCTTTTTACTCTGGTATTACTACCTGATACCATTTTAAACATGGTGCCATCACAGTACTGCATGTAGAAGAGATCGAAGAGCACATACAGGAAGTGAATTATAGCCTTTTTAAACTGATACATTTTCCTGCTTTATTGCACTTTATCAAATGTCTATTTTACAATTATGAACCATCATAATATAATCTGTCCCCCCACAGTTTTGAACACTAATTGAACAGAAAATAATCGCGATATAGTAGTGTGCTTATCATTTGGCAAAGGATGGTTGCGGCGCAGAGTTCACGGGCACCGCTGATGATTGACGTCTCAGAGCGGCTCCATTCACAGTCAGTAAATAAATACTGCATGTGCTGTGAGTTTAACCTGCCTATTTTACAACTCCTCCGTATCCAGTTGATCTTACATTTGTAGCAGTTTTGCACTTTGACAGTCAGTTTGAGATAATGTAACTATATAACCATATTTTATTATTGTGTGTATCGGATAGTTTACAAAATAAATGATTGGGACACTCTTTGTAATTGAAGTGACTTGGAAAATGTGTCCCAATCAACTTGAATTCACCCTACTCTTTGAAATCATGATTGTATTACAATGTTGTTTTAAACCCCAAATATCTTACTTATAACTTAATTATAATTCTTCATGAACAATTATTCAGTTATTTGTAATGTTAAATGTAAAAAAAATAAAATAATTGAAAGTAGTTTCAATGTAGCTAGATACTTTCTGATAGTAACTTGTAATGTAGCTAGCTACTTTTTCAGAAGGGTAGCTTGAATGTAGCTTAACTACTTTAATTTATGAGTAGCTTGTAGCTGGTAAAGCTACAGTTTCAGAGTAGCTTCCTCAACACTGCTGGCCATTGTGTCTAATTACAGAAGTTGAAGGATTTGAGTAAAGCTTGACAGCAGGTCATGACCTCTCATTTGAAGAAAAAGATGAGTTTTTCCCCTAGATGGATTTTAAAATTATGACAAAAGGTGGTTTCTGTGTTCCAGACGGCAAGTTTACCACGTACGATGTATGACTGTATCTCAACGGGATGTGTTAAAAGTATTTTAAGTTTTCTCAACATTTCAGAATGCCTATTCAGTGTTTTTGTAACAAGTTCTGAGCACATGAAGTGGTTCTTACTGAGCCAAGCATTGTGTTGGGTTATTGTACAGCCAACAACAACCCTAAATGTTGAACTTCGGGACCTAACTTGCCCTGCACCATTTGTGTTGCTGACATGAATGATTGACATAAGAGATTGTTACAGTGGGATCAAAATCTTTTGTCTAGATCCCAAATATCATCTAGGGACCAGAATAACATAGAGACATGGAGCCAGACCACCCTAATAAACTGAATCTTTTCTGTTTTATGTGTGTGAGACAGTTTTTTCTTTCTTCTGCATGTTTAACGTATGGGCCTCTCATTATCTGTGCATGTCTGCTGTATTGTGCGTGGATCAATAGCGTTGAGCGAGGTAGAGTGAGGTCGTCTCTGCTGACAGTGTCAGAATGCTGTTTGAGATTATCGAGCGGCAGTGATTCAGCAGGTTCAGGCTGCTGCAGGCCCTTCCTGCTTCTCCATACTGTTTCCCTGCACCACACCACCAGACATATTCGGTACCTTTCTTCCCTTTTGCCTTTAACATTTTTAAATTTGTTAGATTAACAAGTTTATAGATCCTATGATAGTTTTTTGACTTTATGTCCTTGTGTGTTAGCTTTTCCTCCTATAACCAGCAAATCATGGCCATTGTTTTCCCCAATGCACTCAAGCTGGAAGTTAAGGAAAGTAATTTATTCATTAGCCTAAGATTTAACATTAACTTTTCTCAATTAGATTTAGTCAAGAACATCAGCTGGGTACACGGTGTTCACACCATTAGATTGCACCATGGTTATATCTGCAAGTTTAATCAAGATGCTATTTCATCAGTGTCGTCTTTTGTCAATTTGTCTTCTGAATTTTCAGGACCTGCTAGGAATGTACCACCAGTTTACGGTTTGGATGTGACGGACGTGACCAATTGGGAGACTACTGTACTTACTCCTGCTTTAGAGATCCTGGACTGCCTCCAAAAGGTTTGACTTGTTTTCTTTCTTGTTTAGTTGACAAATTATGTCTCCTTTGCACTCCACTGATCATCATTTGTCTTGTGAAACCCAACCGTGGCGGTTCTGCATAATAGAGAGGTGACCAACAAAAGTACTGTTTTAAATAACATTTTAAAAGTAACAAGTAATGGTTGATAGATATTGCTCTTTTTTTTGATAGCCGATACAGATTTCTTAGAGAGCAGTGTCCCGATATAACATTTGTAATATATTTTAACATTTATTTTATTTAATACATAATTATAATATATGATTCTATATATATATATATCTATTATATAGTAATATATTAATAGAAGGTCGTCTTGCCGATAGAAAATCTATCTACTTATACAGGTGCGTGATTATTAATCTAATTAATCACACTAAATTTGGCTGAAACATACCCCCCCAAAGTATTTAAATCTATTATCAGTTAAGATCGTTATGCTATAATGCCTAACATACATCTTATGGGAACATAAAGAAATAAATTGAGACCTATCCCGTACTTTGTTGTTCTGCATGACAGCCTCAGGTTTGAAAACAGAGGGGGTGATATGATGACAATAATTATTTCTTTCTTTTTTTTTAATAAACGAAACGATACTCTAAAGAAACTAAAACTATCAGCAGGTGGCGGTAAATGTCTTTTTTTTTTAGTCGATTCGTTCAAATGGCTGATTCATTCAGGAATTCAGTAAACGGCTCTCTCTTTGAATCATTGAGACACATAATTCGTTCAAAATGGCTGATTCATTCAGAAACTAAACACCGCTGTTTTGCTCGGAGACGCACAACAATTATGCTGTGGCTTTTTGTGGCTGAGGTCATTTTTTGTGACTTTTTTGTTTGTTTTGTGGCTGAGGTAATATTTTCGTTGTCAAAATTGAACAAAAACACACAATATTGTGTTTAAAATACAGCACAATAATAACTTCTTGTTTACTGAACTGTTGTATAAAATCACATTTGCACTCCGTTTGTGTGACCTTCGTGACAAAAACAGCATTCGTGTGATATTTCTCTCGCTGCTCATGAGATATTGCTTATCATATGATATAAATATGAGACAAAAACACATACAGGGGCATTTTGGCACCAATATCTTTTCTTTTCTTTTTTTTTTATTTTCGCATAACTGCATTAAGGAGTTGTTGCCCTGCATCATATTTGTCAACTGTATGAAATGTAAGATGATGTAAAGGTCTGGGGGCGGGGCCAGTGCGTTAAAATATTTTAATCAAGTTATTTTTTCATAACTAATTAATTAAAGCGTTAAACTGACAGCCCTAATATATATATATAAATAAATATATATATAAATATATATATATATATACACAGTGGTGTGAAAAAGTGTTGGTCCTTTTCCTGATTTCTTATTTTTTTGCATGGTTTTCACACTTTAATGTTTCAGATCATCACACAAATTTAAATATTAGTCAAAGATAACACAAGTGAACACAACATGCTGTTTTTAAATGAAGGTTTTTATTATTCAATATCCAAAACTACATGGCCCTGTGTGAAAAAGTGTTTGCCCCCTAAACCTAATAACTGGTTGGGCCACCCTTAGCAGCAACAACTGCAATCAAGCGTTTGCGATAACTTGCAATGAGTCTGTTACAGTGCTGTGAATGAATTTTGGTCCGCTCATCTATGCAGAATTTTTGTAATTCAGTCACATTGGAGGGTTTTTGAGCATGAACTGCCTTTTTAAGGTCACGCTACAGCATCTCAATAGGATTCAGTTCAGGACTTTGTCTAGGCCACTCCAAAGTCTTCATTTTTTTTTTTCTTCGCCATCAGAGTGGACTTTGCTGGTGTGTTTTTGATCATTGTCCTGCTGCAGAACCCAATTTCGCTTCAGCTTGAGGTCACGAACAAATGGCCGGACATTCTCCTTCAGGATATTTTGGTAAACAGCAGAATTCATGGTACATTTATCACAGCCAGTTGTCCAGGTCCTGAAGCTGCAAAGCAGCCCCAGACCATCACACGACCACCACCATATTTTACTGTTGGTAGGATGTTCTTTTACTGAAATGCAGTGTTACTTTCACGCCAGACATAATGGGACACACACCTTCCAAAAAAAGTTCAACTTTTGTCTCGTCAGACCACAGAGTATTTTCCCAAAAGTCTTAGGGATCATCAAGATATTTTCTGGCAAAACTGAGACGAGCCTTTATGTTCTTTTTGCTCAGCAGCGGTTTTCGTCTTGGAACTCTGCCATGCAGACCATTTTTGCCCAGTCTCTTTCTTATGGTGGAGTCATGAACACTGACCTTAACTGTGGCAAGTGAGGCCTGCATTTCTTTAGATGTTGTTCTGGGTTCTTTTTTGACCTCTTGGATGAGTCGTCGCTGTGTTCTTGGGGTAATTTTGGTCGGCCGGCCTCTCCTGGGAAGGTTTTCCACTGTTCCTTGTTTTTGCCATTTGTGAATAATGGCCCTCACCTGTGGTTCGCTGGAGTCCCAAAGCTTTAGAAATGGCTTTATAACCTTTTTCCAGACTGATAGATCTCAATTAATTACTTTCTTTCTCATTTGTTTCTAAATTTCTTTGGATCTCGGCATGATGTATAGCTTTTGAGGATCTTTTGGTCTACTTCACTTTGTCAGAGCGGTCCTATTTAAGAGATTCTTGATGGGACAGTGTGTGCAGTAATGGCCTGGGTGTGCTAAGAAATTGCACTCCGGTGTGATAAAGCCAAAGTTTTAACAGGGGGCCAACAACTTCTTATAACACCAATTATAATATTATGTTAAATTCCCTTCTCATATAATACAAATCACAAAAATAGGTGAGTACACAACAGATAGGTGTGTAATTTTATATTGAAGAATGTATAAAGTAAGGTTAGAGGTAATGTCTTTATCAAACAGTGAGAGCGAGCAGGGATTTTATCATTCAATAGTGATGGCTATTCCAGCAGCATCTGACAGGCCTGACTCCGCATGCTGTGCACTTATCATTCCAATCACTGCACCAGAGTCCAGCGAACACAGACTATAGAGCCAGATAGTGAGTTCAAATCTGCATCATCAGGTCAATGTAAAATTGCAAAGGATTATTTATGTGCAAAAATACACAAACATTTGATCCACCAACTGAAAGCTCTAACTCACCAGCTAGAGGCAGGGCCTAGTGGCTAGTTCATGTGATCAAGACATGTTCACTGTAAAAAATGCAACTGCATATTCTCCAGCTACCAACACCTTTTGAGTCTCACATACTAAGAAATGCAGTTTTCTTGAAACTACATAAAAAAACCTTGTCAGACCAACAGAATTGAACATAAAAACCTTTGTCAGACCCCAAATGTTGTCCCAATTAGTCAAACACAGTTGTCTGAACAAATAATTTCATATTGCTGAAATGGTACGGCTTTGTGAGTACCCAGCATGCATTGCTACATGAATAAATTATGCAGATGCTGTTATAGGGTTATTGTTTTGCTGTTTGCTGGCTTCATTTAAACTTTTTCATTCTTGTTTCGTCATTATTGTTAGTTGTTTGTTGTGCATTGATTTGAAGAGCTCATCTTTTTTTACATTTTACATTTGTTGATTGCCACCGTTCTTGAGGTTTGTGTGTCAAGTATTGAGGCCTAGAGTATGTTCAACCACTTAAATCTATATTCTGGATATCTTAGATTTGTAGGATGCTTTACAAACAAAGACATTGTGGTTTATAACGTTAGTAACATTTCATTATGTTCTTGATACCATTATTATAATTTTATTGAGATAAACAGATAAAGGAATAAGTCCATGTTTGACTTTCGTAAATAGACGGAAAAATCGACTATTTACACTTTCTTTTTTTTTCATCCAGGAAACAGAAAATAATAAATGTACTCAACAACAGTACTTGTTGTTTCAGTTGCTGTGACAAGAATATGTTTATTAGCAAAATAAGACAATCATTGCATTAACAAACAAATTTAGGATGGCTGAATGCATTATTGATACTTAGAAGAACTAAAAAACTGTTGTTGAGAGAACTCAAAAGTCTTACTGTATCAAGTTGCCTTGTTTTTTAATGATTTCTCAACAGTTTATTTTTTACAGTGTTGAGCTGCAGTACTCAGATGAGAGATTCAGGATCAATTCCAACACATTGTGTTCCAATCCTGTTTCTTCTCTTTTTCCTTGTCCTCCCATATGTACTGTGTCCATCCAATACAAGTGGAAAATAACCAACTAACAACTAACTAACTAAATAAATACATACTCAGTAAAAATAATTCAAAGTTGATAATAAAGATTATTTGAGATTTTTTGTCTTCTTCAAAATGTCATTTAACTTTATCCATTTCTTTGTAATTGTGAAATTTACTAGCAACATTGAGTGAAAATTTTTATTGCTAAAACATTTTCTTTTCAGTGTTAATAAATAAATAAAAAAGATACATTTTATGAGAAAATACTTTTTCAGCATTTATACTTTAAAATGTCATGTTTAAATAAATGTGTTACTTGCCATTTCTTTGTAATTATTTGTTAAATTTACTAGTAATTTCTAAATGTGTTGTTTTTTGCGTTATTGAATAATTTGAATGAATGAATGAATGTAGATTGCACTGGCATCATTTAATGCTTACTTAAAGAAGTTAATCTTTAAAAATACTAATAATTTAACACGGTTATTCATTGTTTTTTTAGCATGCTTAAAATTAATATCAAGTGTTCTAGCAAACTATGTTGTGACACCTAAGTCACTTGTTGCATTCAATGTTACATTTATACAATATTATAGCATATAAGTTAAGTTAGAATTACCATGAAGATAATTATCAGCCAGCAGGATTTAGTACCATTGGTAACACTTTACAATAAGGTTCATTAGTTAACATTAGTTAACTATAGTTAACGTGAACTAAGAATTAACAATACTTCTACAGCATTTATTAATCTTATTTAATGTTAATTTCAACATTTACTAATGCATTATTAAAATCAATAGTCATGCTTGTTAACATTAGATAATGCACTGTGAACTAACATGAACTAACAATGAACGACTGTATTTTCATTAACTAACATTAACAAAGATTAATAAATACTGCAATAAATGTATTGTTCATTGTTTGTTCATGTTAGTTAATACATGAACTAATATTAACTGATGGAAGCTTATTGTAAAGTGTTACCTTACCATTGCAATGCAAATAAATAAATATAGAAACAAACAAACAAATACAATTAAGAATGTTTAAATATATGGGGAAATAAGATTTTTAATTAAATAAGGAAAACCACAGTGGAGGGAACAAAGAAATTTAAAGCAGCAGTAAAAATTATTTTGCACTTTGTAACAAATAAAAACCAGCCTGACTCCTCCTCATGAAGTGGACTGCCTACTAAGGGCAAATACACTAAAAACAAAACTTCATCACTTCCCTGTATTACCTATCATCACCTATTCTATTATAACCAAAAGCACCATTCAAGCCAAAATGCTTGACAGACAGTACACAAACATTACATGTGGTACGCTTTATTGAAAAACGGTATTATGGGAATTCGGTCAATAGGGAAAAACACACCCAGAGAATGTATTAATGTAGTGAAGAGCTGTAAATTTCAGCCTGAGTCATGAGTTATGAACTGAGCTCACGAGTGCATGGTTAATATGGCCATATCAAATGCATGGGAATACACTCCTACTGTGAAATGGGACACAACAGGAAATAGCTCAATGTTTTTTTCCTGGGTGAGAGGGGCCAATAAATGTCAGTTTAGTTTAGATGGCTCAAGCACAGTGGTCCAGTGTCTGTTTAAATCAAATCAAATCAAATCAAATCAAATCAAATCACCTTTATTTATATAGCGCTTTTAACAATACAGATTGTGACAAAGCAACTGAACAGCATTAATTAAGAAAATAGTGTCAATAATGCAAAATGACAATAGTAAACACAATTTTTCAGTTAAAGACAGTTCATCATTGAATTCAGTGATGTCAACATCCAGCTCAGTTTAAATAATATCTTTGCAATCATGTCAACGATAACGCTGGAAATGAAGTGTCCCCAACTAAGCAAGCCAGAGGCGACAGCGGCAAGGAACCAAAACTCCATCGGTGACAGAATGGAGAAAAAACCTTGGGAGAAACCAGGCTCAGTCGTCTGGCCAGTTCTCCTCTGACCAGACGAACCAGCAGTACGGAAAAATCAATATAAGACGTAATAAAACAGACGATGAATAATATAAACAGCAATTATTATATGATGCAATCAAAATTATAGCAAAATTTGGTAGTTCTGTATGTTGTTTCAGGGTTGGCATCATCTGAGGTCCTCTGAGGAGTTGCATCATCTCTGCTCAGGTGTTCTGGATCCAGACTGAAGCTTGTGTAAATCCTAGTTACCCGTGGCATAAACAGAGAAACAAATAGACATAATTAGTGTAGCTGCTGTTCTAACCAAGCAAAAATGATTTGTTTAACCCAAACTAACGAATAATAATGTGCATTTGATTAGATATAACTGCAGTAAAAGATTATGACTGCAGTAAAAGATTATGAGATTCATTATTTGAATGCTTGGCCAAAGAGTTGTGTCTTTAATCTAGATTTAAACAGCGAGAGTGTGTCTGAACCCGTTATCAGGAAGGCTATTCCAGAGTTCGGGAGCCAAATGCATGTTGCCAAATGCATGCAAATGCAATGTTTAACAGTTTGGAGTTGGATAATTCTGCAATTAAAGAGTTTGTGTGCTCAAGAAGATGCACTTCCCAGACCCTTGCTCTGACTGGAATCACGTTAGAACACCTGTGCATTTAAGTGTGTGGTTTTAAGCCACACTGCAGTCTGCATCTCATCTGTCCTGGCTGTCTGAAGGAACATGACATTTACAGGCGAGTCCTTTCTGCATGATGCAGTGTTCAATGCAAGTGAGCCGACACACAACCACACACACACACAACACACACACCAAACACACACACACAAACACACACATATATATATATATATAAATATATATATATAATATATATATATACATACATATAGCCACACACAATGAATGTCTCACAGACACATTACTCCTTGAATTCTCCTTTCATCCATGACAATTGTAAATTCTCTGACTGAATGTACAGTAGAAATGGGAGACACAGAGGAAAACAGAGGAGGATGAGAAGAGAAAAAAGCTCATAAAGCCACTGCTCTGAGGTCAGCAGCACACACTGCTCACCTGCACAATAAAATCTGAACCTCATCAGCTCAGAAAGACGCAAAACTATGAAAATCTTCGTTCACAAGACAACTGATTGTGGCCAAAGATTAAAAAGGAAAAATTTTAAGAAAAGTAATTAATGCAGCCAATCCCATAGAAGAGAGTATTAATCTTGACAGAACACAGGATTATGGATATATAGATCAGTTAATAAAATGTGTTGTTTCTGTAACTCAAAATTATACACTATACAAATTATAACTAACTATTTATTTACAATATACAAACTATACTTACTATGTATATACTAATTATATACATATTTAATGCTTTGTTATGCAGCAAAAAGAAAATAAATAAATACAACTAATAATTTTTAATAATGTGATGACAAAAAAAAATCAATTAACACTATATACAAAGTATGGTACTATATTTAGTGCTTTGGTTTAGAGCAAACAAACAAACAAATAATAAATAAATAAATACATGTTTGTGATTAAATGCTTTGTAGCTTCCATGCTATTTTCCTAATGATGATTTTGTAAAATTATAAAAGAAGTAAAGTTTAATACCTATAGTACCTAGGGTTTTTAAAGGTCAAATTCTGATCAAAAGTGTCAGCTGAATAAACAATTTCCTCAAGGAAATAAAACCACAGACACCACAAACAATAGAATCTTGCATGAGGCATGTGTTCATATTGTACACATTTGCCTCAAACAAAAATGAACATGTAGACAGACAGATAGATGGCAATATGTCAGAGGTGGAAACGTGTAATTACAGCAATTTCACCATGACGTGAACACAGTGGACACACAATAACACCCACACATTAAACTTGTTAAACAGAGACAGGATGTAGAAAGAACCATGTTCCTTCACGACAAGCCCATTTATGGCCTCCAGATACCCCATGTGCATCCCTCCATGTCCAACACAGGCATCTGAAGAACATAAACTCTGTGTATGTGTGTGTGTATTGGCACTTTTCCACTGCGTGGTACGACTCGGCTCGGCACGGCACAGTTCGGCTCGGCACGGTTTGCATTTCCACTGCAGTTCAGTACCGCTTTAAAGTGGGCGGGATTATTCATATGTCGTTATAGTTATAGTGGCCTCTACTACCACGACTCCTAAAAAAACTTTTTCATTCCGGGTCGCCCCATCAAGCTCTCGCTGGATCCGCTCCTCTGCTATCAACGAGAGGAACGTCTGTTCTTCGCAACAGCTGAACACACACAAAACTTTTTGGTTGTTAAAAAAAGGTGCGCTCGTTCAAAACAGTTGCGTTTGGTCCTTCGCTGGCTGTGCGGATTTAAATCTAGTGGTTCTGTTGTGTTTGTGTCGCAAGTTCAGTGACGCAGGTAGTGACGATTCTCTCCGGCCAATCCGTGATCAGCAGAGTTTACACGTCACGTTTTGGTAACGGTACGGTTCACTTGGAACCCCAACCGAGGTGGTACTAAAAAAAAGAATCAGGTACCAGGTACTGTACCCAGTGGAAAAACCCCCAAAAGTGAACCGTACCGAGCCGTACCGTGCCGTACCATGCAGTGGAAAAGCACCATATGTTGTGTGGGGTGTGGTGGGTGGGGGGGGGGGTGGGGCTCTGTAGTACGATTATGTGGGATGAACCACGGGCCACAGGCCTCTCCCTATCAGGGGAGGATGAGACCACGCAAGCAAAGAAAAAAAGAGACCAACAACCGACCGGGAGAACGACTATGGAAACTCCACCTCATGGCAGGCCAATGCTAGGCCCCCTTCAATGAATAAATAACTCTGACGGGAGCCGTTTATCATCACTTATTGGTGTATGTACATGCTGTGGGTTTGCAGGAACATGATTGGTTGGAGCATTCATCAATCTGATAGAGATCAGTCCCATGTTAGGGAGTATAAATCATTAGTCTGGAGCCTAACACTACTGATAGTGCTTATTGATGGTTTAATCCAACCCACGCAAGTTTGCATTCAGGAATCTGTCCCAAATGTTATTATTGCCTAAACTGTTTCTAAATATCACTAACAACTAAAAATAGCACAAAAGACTTTCATTCTAACTGCAGCATTCAATATTCAATCATTTAAAGCTAGTTATGTTAATTACATTAAAGTAACATTATAAAGCAATTATCGCAATGTGTCTGTGTGTCCACCATATTGGACAGGTCAGGATCTGGCAGTAAACAGATTAAAATGATCTGGAAGCAAGAGACCCTTCCATTATATTGTGGATTATGAACCACAACATTGTGGATAAAAATGTTGTTTTGGGGGACAACTTTACATTATGAACTACACACATACACGACAAGAAAAATACAGCTAAATTTGGTATCTACAAATTAATACCTATGGCTCCATGAACTGGGTGTATCATATTAGTGAGCCACCTAAAATGTGCAAAGCCTGTAGGAGCGAATTTGGAAAACTCTGTTAGCGAGTATATATGTTATCTCCACCCTATGTGTGATCAAATTTAAAAAAGGAAGCAAGATTAGTGAGCTGTTAAAAGAATTTGGGAAAGAGGGAAAAATGTTTGGCTAAAATGATGAGAAAGTAAAAGCAGGATCCCACCCAGACATTTATCAAGCACATAACTATGCAGAGCTAATTCATCCTCTTATAATGAGCTCTGGCATCCTGGAGCAACTTTATAATGCAGTCCGAGATGTGTGTATATTTTCTTTCCCACTGCTTTTCTTGGGTGAACTTTTACAGGATGCTTTCTAAAAGCCTTTCTAAAAGTAAACAGAATCATAGTGACCTGGCCAAAAGAGCCCGTACTGTTGACAAGCCATTCTGTTTCCTTTACTGATATCAGAACACCAAGATGGGAGTTTAACAACAGTAATCAATACATCTTTGAATCAAAATCTTTGCTTTTACAACACTTTATATTTATACTTTTATAATGGCTATTATTGTTCATTAAAACTGACATTTAACAAAAAAGGCAGAGTTGTGCTTGTCATATTTCATTTTATTATATATACAGTGAAGATAATCAGAGTATATGTGCACATATTACCTACGTTCTCCGAACTACATTTTTGCGGCTATTAATATGTTTAAAAGAAAACGAAAAGAGGCAGTGTTTGAAATCATATTTCGTCATATTGTATACATGCAGTGAAGATAACCGGAGTAGCCAAGGCAAGCTGACTGACGTTATCATTTACGCTGCTGTTTCATTTGCAGAATTACCGAACTTTCCGTACTTGGTATTGAGAAACGGCCTAGGAGACAAGACCAGGTGAAAGAACTTTAAAATAAAAGTCAGAGGAACAGAAGGCACTTCAAATAATCCAGAACTAAATACAGGTTTACTCAAGTGACACAAGTTATATAAATAACAGTCTGAAGGTGGTGAAAAAAACGGATATGAGTCAGTTCGGAGGCATCTGTTTTTGGTTTAACATTTGGGTCAAAGGTCAGCAGTCCTTGGCTTGAAGCAAGGTTGGTCAGTTCTTCTGACATGCAACATGATAAGCCTCCAAATACTTCAGAGTGACTCCCCTGACTCCACATGCTCCCACACACCACACATACTTGTATACATAAGAAGTCAAATAGCAAATGTTGCCCACTTAGGACAGCGACAAGTCTAGCTTGAACCCTGTGACTGTACCTCTGACCTTGTCTGACACTAAATCCATGAGTTTTCCTTCATGAGGGATATTTTTATTGCTGCAGAAAACCTGAGTTCTTACAAACATACATGTTTTTTCTTCAAAAGGCTCAAGAAAAAAGAAAAAAAAGCAAACATTAACATACAAAATAATGTAGTGTTATGGAAAAATCATAGCACATTGTAATTCCCTTCACATTACCAATTTCAATCATTTTGAATAATTTAGCTCAATTATTATGCAGCTTCAGAACAGCAATGCCTTTCTTCATTAAAAAGGGCACAATATCAAAAATGAACAAACAAATAAATAAAAATAAAACAAACAAACAAACCAACCAATCAACCCATAAGCAAATCATTTAATTGTTTATAATAATGAAAAAAAAATCTGGTTACTCAAACTAAAGGTTACTCAAACTTTACTTTTAAGTATTAAAGGTATCACCAAAGTTTCCCTTATGTGAGAGGGAGGCTAGATCATCTGAGATCACAAACAGACACTTTGACAATGAATAATAATATAATATAATATAATAAAGACAGTATACAACACACACACACATTTATATTTATAATAATAATTTAAAACTTAAAATAAAAATGAAATAACAAATGAAAAATGCAAATATAATATTCTGTAAAATGTAATTTCTACAATCTATATGAATGTTTATATACACTAATACATAAATAATTAATAAAAAAAAATAAATAAAACTGTGTCACCATCTACGTCATATTTGAACCCAGATTCTCTTTTCATCCTTGATAGATAGGTAGACAGACAGACAAACAGACAGACAGACAGGCAGGCAGGCAGGCAGACAGATAGATAGATAAAGAGGCAGACGCGAGAAAGAACTATTCCATGTAAGTCCATAACATAAAACAATGCTGACAAGGTGGTAAATGGCTATTAAAATGACTATACCCTCTAAACTCGACTTATCAAATGCCATATTTAGCCACAAGAGTATATGCCGAATCGTAAGGTACCGGGGCACATCTGTTGCCCTGTCTGTGAGAGGTCGGGTACAGGGTGTCCTGGGGGTGGCGTTTGTCACGTCGGGGAATCTTGTTATATACTTGCTGTTACTCACCCGAGCGATAAGTCATCGTTATAGTGCACCTACCTGGCAACCTGGTGATAAGGGAGCCATGTTCAATCACAACGGCAGCTAATATTTCAAATTCCATATTGTTCGCCTCCAGTCAGAGATACCCCATACCTCACACACATATATGTGCAGTAAAACACACACACACACAAGCGGAGGAGTCACAGAGGGAAGGGAGGGTCTGACAGAGCTCTCGAGGGACAGAGTGAACATTAAGAACCTCACATGTGCCACTGTCACCCCGCGAGACTGATGTCTGAGCTCAATGTTAGCTAAATACTTTTTCGAGGTCTTTTAAGAGGAAAGATGTTTGGTCTTCAAAATAAATGTTTTGTTTAAGCTCACATGCTTAACAAGTTCAAGGGCATGTTTGCAAATTCAACAATATTCAGTATCTATATACTACAAGTATGTACTATTACAGTATTTATGTACTACAAGTCAAAAGTTTGAAATATTTTTTGCGCACTTATACTCACCAAAGCTACATTTATTTGCCTAAAATAAATTATAATAATAAAAAAAATGCTGATTTTAAACATTTTTTATAATTTCTATAGCATATTTGGTCTTTTTTATAATCTTCATTAAGCCTCATTAAGTGTTTTCTTTATAACGACTTCTATGTGAGTAAAATGCTTAATGTGCAATTCAGCACTTTCTGTTCATATTCTGAGCTTATCTGCTTTCCTGTGTGTAGAATAATGTATTAATAAACTGTAAAACCGTGCCTTGAACTGAGCACTGGCTGTTCTTTATACTAGAGTCCAAGTTCAAAATAAAACTTTATGAACCGCTCCATTGTAAATGTACAGAGCTGTATGAACCACTGCAAGCTGTAAAGTAAACAGGAAGTGTTTGTCCGAGCTCAACAGGTTTTGTGAGAGAATGCAAAAAAAAAACAACAACTGAAAAACATTTTTTCCTCTCACGTCATTTTTCCTTTTCCACCACCATGTACCTTTAGGGGCGCCATAAAGAAGAGACAGTATCAAGCAGCTTTTTATTTATTTATTAGAATTTATTAGAATGATTTCAAAAGGATCATTAGACACTGAAGACTAATGTTTGCTGGCAATTCAATATCAATTAAATCAATCAGTCAATCAATCAATCAATCATAATTATTCCTTTTTGACCGGTAGTGTATATAGTGTGTGGCTGAAACTTCCAGAACCACAACAAACATCTTTACTCATCTTAGAAGTTTTAAAACATGTAAGTGATTGGGTCCATTTTAGCCACAATCTCAAATACATTTATGCAAATGCAAAAAGCCAAAATATTTTTGCATCCACCAAACAGATACTTGCTCCGGGACATTTTAAATCCACAAAGGAGTTGATACCTAATGCCTAAGCACTGCATCATACAGTTAAAGGAGCTTTTGATGTTGGCTACCTCCAGACTACAAAGTTGCAATGGCCTAATTTTGTAACCGATTTATGCAGAAACTCGCCTGCCCAATCCTGAGCTACTCTTAACAAGACCTCAGACTGAATTGAACAGTCCAAGTCCCTGCTAAAAAAGTATCTTAGAAAGCCAAGCCTCTCTCCTCACTCTCTCTGCATGTTGCTCAATTCTAGAGAGTCAGTGTAGCCTATGATGCACCTTTATGCGTGTTTATGCAGCTTTAGCAGGCAGCAGTTTAGCAGGTGCAGGACACTGTAAGTACAACTGAAATCCAATGCTAAGAGGATTAAAGAGAGGATGATATCTCTCTAGTAAATAACACTTTGTGAGGAGTGAGAGAGAGGGAGAGAGGCAAACTAAACAGTGCTCACACATTGAGGCTTCATCCTGTCCTCGTTGAAAGGCAAAAATAAATATATGAATACAACACAGGTGTTAAGTTGCCTGAAAATGAAAACATTTAATGGGGCTTCATTTCCGTAGTGTTCAAGAGAAGATAAATGCATTTCAGAATTTTTTTTTCTTCATGTCATTAATCCAGTGCATGCTAAACGGCTGTCTCTTTTTTTCTAGGCTCTTCTCACATATTTTTATATACCCATAAACATTCACTCTCCACTGCAGTGCCATCAACGAAAACATCACTTCTTCACACACTTACACTTTAACATGATATGCAGTGCCGAAGCACTGGGCTCCCTTTAAAGGGGTCATATTAGGCATTTTCATGTTTTCATTTTACTGTAGTGTGTTTTGTAGCTGTTTGTGCATGTATAAGATCTGCAACGTTACAAAGCCAAAGCCTCACACAAAAGGATGTTTTCTATCTAAAAAAGATGGCTGATCCAGACTGGCTGAAAATGCCTCGATTGAATTCTCCCTCACGTATCTACGTCACTATGTGGAAATATTTGCATAATACCACCCAAATGGATCTGCAAAGAAAGAAGTTGTGGCTTCAGGTATCGCAGTAGTGTTGTTGCCACCATGCCGTGAAGATGCTTTGTGTTTCTATATGTGAAAGCAAAAGCACTTTTTTTGGCCTTCCGAAAGTGGACGCAATTAGTGGTTAACATTTATTTACAACACTGTCCCAGAACAGTACAACCCAAATGTTTGAGTGTGTGCAGCACATTTTACGGAGGAAAGTTTCCTGAACCTGGGGGAGTACAAGGGCGGCTGTGCAGAAAGGCGGTATCTAAAAAATGGGGCAATTCCAACTTTGCTAGGACAATCTGGCGCTTCTGAATCAGAACCTGTATGTATGTTTTATTATTTACTATTGACTGTTCAAATGCAGAGTTTGGTGAAGTGTAGAGTAACACATATTGTTTGTCGCTCTTACAATCACAATTGAAGACAGAGATGGATTTTTGTTTACAAACGTAGTATCATCTGTTCTCTACTTATAACTGGCGGCAAAAAGACGACAAACATGATTCACTATGTTTTCTGCTTCACACTGGATGCTCAAGTAGAGCTGAAGCAGGACGCGCCTGTTGTGATATAGTAAATCTGACAACATTATTAACTGTTTTTATAATTGCTTTGGAAGTTAAAGCTCACGATTATGGTAAGGGGCGTTACATTTCCGTCACATGATTAAGATGTTAGTCTAATCCAACGACTGGGTTGGTCAATTAGCGCAACTGCCACTTTTCGAAGGAGGGGCTTGGTAGAAACGGACAACATTGAGAAAGACTGTTGCATTTAGAGGATCTGCAATAAGGGACCGTATGTGAAAATAATGATTTTTTTTAACATTAAAGCATGCTAACATATTCCTTTATACCCAATACACAAAATAATGAGCTTTGAAAATAGCATCATATGACCCCTTTAAACCTTCTCATTCCAAACATCCAGCATACCGGACACATTTTCTCAGTGTATTGTAACAGTATGTTGTCAGGTCAACTTCTGAACTCATAGAACGTATTTACTGGTTACGTGTGGATTTTAGTCAGAAATTAATTAAATGAAATCAGAAATGCCAGCATGTGAGAATGATGCTCAACACTTCTGACACTAGGTGAGAAGAAATTATTACTTTAATATTTGTAATTACTATTAATATTAATAAGAATTTACATGCAGTAAATGTGCTATGTCTGCTTTTATCTTGCGACACTGGTGAAATAATATATAATGTAAACAATATCAGATTTCTAATTTTAAGTTAAAAAAAACTTGAAATAAAGATACAAATGATAATATAAAAAAATATATAATAATAATAATAATAGTAATAATAACAACTAAAAATTTAGCTTTGCCTTCACAGTAATAAATTGCATTTTAAAATATATAAAAATATAAAAATTATGCTAGTAGCAAAACACTGTAATGCAATGCAAGTTTTTTAACTTCTTTTTATTGAAATAAGATTTTAGGACTATGTTGTTTTACTGAACAAATAAATGCACTTTAAAAAAAAAAATCTATCAAACCCAAATCTTTGATGGAGTGTACATGTTAATAAATAAATAAAAAAAAAAAAATAAAACGTGTGTATATTATATATATATATATATTATATATATATATATATATATATATAATACACATACATTCCCTTACAGTACAGTGTTTTGCAAATATGCAACAAATAAAAATGTCCACAACTAAGTATTGTTTGATTGTCAAGTTTCCCATCTCAGGACTGGGGAGGCTAAAAGAGTAGCAATGCCACAAAACCAGGTCTAGTGCACAGGCATGTGCTGGCAATGAAAGGCGAGCTCTCTGCTTTTATTTCGATGACTCCCTGACCATAAAAAGGCTCATGGGTTTACGTGGGGTCTGCTGAATGCGAAAGGTTATCTCGCTCACAACGTATCGGGTCATATAATAAGCCTGAACACCTGGGCCTGCTCTCCATATCCTCATTCTCTCCTCTTCCTCCTCCCCCGACCTCCTGCCACCCCAAATCCCTCCATTCATCGACTTTTTTCTCTCCTCTCTCTAATTTCTTAATTCCTCTGAGGCACTCTCCATGACTACCTGGGGTTCTTAACTGCCCACTCATGGGGAGAGAAGTGCTGGATGTTTACACCTGCTAGGCCAAGCTCAATGCCCAGGGGTGGGGTTAGGGCGGCCCCACTCACTCCACCCCTCTCCTCCCCTCTCCAAAAGGGAACAATCGACCTAAAGCGGGGCATCAATGGGCCTCCCAGCTGGGAGCTGGGCTCATTGAGTAGAGAGGTGCTTGAGAGGAGTGGAGTGTTGGGGAGATGGGCGACTCTGAGCCATCCTCTCCAGGGCCAAAGAGTGCTTGGGTGGGACATTGAAGTGATTCCTGCTGTAAGGGAAACAGGTCAATTTAGCTCAAAGGGAATCATTTAAGATTTTAAAGGGAACTCCACCATTAATATGCAAGGGAATTAGGACAGAATCACTGTTTTACGGCGGATCACTGAGACGGCCTGCGATTCAGTGAACGAGCCGTATGACAGCAATTCTGCAATGGATATCTATATCCAAAATATAGTGAAAACACTATTAATTAGCACAATAACAAGATCGGCAGTTTAAGACATTAAATTGTAAGCACAAAAAACAAGATACTTCTCTTTTCAATATAAAAAAGGCTTTATTGGATAAATCTAAGACATATAAACTAATCTAACACATGAACACACGCATTCACACAAGTTTTCAGAAAGAGAGAGAGAGGAAATAATTAAAGAGAATGAAAATGTGAAATCCCAAGTTTACAGCAATATGTGCCATTGTATAGATCTGAACAACCATCAATCACTTAATTAACCCTCGCACTGAGTTCCTCAATGAGGTTAAATTTAGATTAACTGCACCAGTTCAGTTTAGAAATCTGGAGGTACTTGCTTTCCTGTGATGCGGGGTTCCCTTTCTTGTCTGGTTGCTGAAAGGGGTTTCCCGAGGTTGCTGATTGGCTGGAGGTTCAGTCTTGGGAAGCCAGTGATTGGGCGTTGGCTGGCGACGCGGAGCTGTGGTCTGCAGTTGAAGGGTAGACAGCACTCTTCTGGAAGATGCGGCGTTAGGCTTAACTCAGAACACGAAACTCTCAACGGAAAATAAAACAAACTAAAGAAATAGAAATAGATGTAAAGTTTGACGAGACCAGGTGGCGTCTCTCCTCATGGTTTTGGAGGAGATGGAGTGTAAGCCAGAGCACGCTCAAAAAGCTAAAGAAACATGACTAGGAGTGAAAAAAGCTAAAAGCCGCATGGCTAAAAACTAGACACAAAAAGTCAGACCCGCAAAAAGGCAAAAGGCAAAAAAAAACAAAAAGCGCGCAGTTTGATGGTGTCCTGAGTATTTAAACCAGGCTGTTTAACACACCCAAATGGTGTTTCGACCAATTGTAGCTCGGGGTGTTGCAATGTTCCTCCTTCCCATTCATAAATCAACTGTTATCTCATCATTCACATGACCTGCGTTTTTCCCGCTCTGGTAGAGTATGATTTTGGACATGATTTCTATCACGAGGATATGATACATTTGACCAAGAATTGACTGGGAGAAACGTTTCAAGCATGAAAATTCAAACTCACACATACCAAGCATGAATATGACCCCTTAAGCTCTTCAATAGTTATTAACAATACATACACAATAAATGATTAAAACATGATGGTTAAACATGTGGGTTAGATACATAATATGGAGTGATGCATAGCAATTATTAGCTGGTCACCATTCCTTTTAGTGTCATTTAGGTGCATGAAAATGAAGTTTCTTTGGCATTCTGTGGACATAAGGAGACCAGAGATTAAAATGTCTGTAAGGAATTTTAGTCTCTCTGTTCTTGTCGTAAAGTGGGGGAAGTCAATTTACGAGGAGCTTGTGACTGTAGTTACTATCGTGTGATAGTCATGCGGTCATCTCTTTTGACCATTATTCTTGATAACTTGCCCCAAAATTTTACAATCTCCTTGGACTTGTCAATGTGTTCTTTTGTGTTAATGTTGAAAACTGTTCTGTGACAGGGTCTTAGGTTTAGGCTTGCTTCAGAGAGGCTGGGGTCTGATTTATGACATCCTGTTGTCTTGGGCTCTGTGGAATTTGGACTCCTCGTGTCTCAACCATGTTTTGACCAAATCTTAGTTTGTCTGATTCGGTCTGATATCCTACACTGCTCACTGGAGACGGGGGAACAGAGAGAGAAATCCCTTGCTTTGAATGGACAATAGCTACTCAAGAGTTGAGCAAGTGAAGATAAAGAAGGGCCTGTGAGGAACAGTGTTGCATGTATATGTATAACTCTAGCTACAATGGAGGAATGTTTAACTTCCGTGACATGCTATGAAGAGAGGGAAAAAAGGCTGATATATGGTCACTTCCAAACATATTTGCTCACTTCTGAACACTTAGCCACACTTAAATTTGAATGCCATGTCAAATGTAAAACATCAAACTCTATGGCATATGCAATCAAATGGTAAAACACCCATTCTCAGAAGTAATGTCTGACAAAAAAACAACTAGTCGAGGCTTATATAGTGGATGTATGAAGCCAGTGCCTTAAAGGGGTCATATGATGTGATTTCAAGTTTTCCTTTCTCTTTGGAGTGTTACAAGCAGATTGTGCATAGATAAGATCCCTGAAGTTGCAAAGACTAAAGTCTCAAAACCAAAGAGATATTCTTTATCAAAGTTAAGACTCTGCCACGCCCCCCTAAAACGACTCGTTCTAACACGCCCCCACATATCTACCTCACTATGACGAGTGCTTGCGGTGTTCGGCCAATCACAATGCACTGGGTCAGCTGCCAATCAGAGCAGACTGCGCTTGTCTAAGGAGGGGGCTTTGTTGAAAACGACCTTTTTGAGAGAGGCGGGGGCATAGAGGACCTACAATAATGCACAGTATTTGAAAAATAATGCGTTTTTTGAACATTAAAGCATGTCAACATATTCTGTTACACCAAATACACAAAATAATGATCTTTAAAAAAGCATCATATGACCCCTTTAAGTTCACATGGTTGGCCAACATGGAGTAGTAAACACTAGGTTTAATTCCTGATCTGGGACTTACAGTAGAAACACTAATTTAAAACTTAACAAACTTTTTTTTGTGAAACATTTATGTATCATTAATTCATTCAAAATAAAAGGCCACCTTTTTTAAAAAAGTATCATAAAATAAACAAAAAATACAATACAAAATAAAAATACAAAAAGTCTTGGACACTATCTGTGTTGGCAAAAGTTGACTTGCATATGGGGGCTTATAGTAATGTTGATCCTACACTTGATATTAACATGTGTAAAGGTAAATGACTTAAGATATGAAAAAATGTCTTAAGATCAGTTGGTTAAAGATCCTTAAAAATGGCTATGAAGTTGGTGTCAAAGTCGCTATAAACAATTTGTTTGCAGAGGGCCATTGGGTTGATATTTTTTAAGTTTGGACTATACATTTACAATACAGTATATATATTCTATATAATATATTTATAATATCTATATATATATATATATATATAGGTAACGCTGTTGTCCAGGTTAGCACAAGAGTGATGACACAATTACAGTGCTAATTCTAGATTATATAGCATGATTATTATCAGTTATAGCTTGTGTGTTCATTCCCCATGTCTTAATGGCTGGAAAGCTGTCAGTAACCACTTGAGAGTTGTCAAAAAACATTTAGTGTTGGACAAATGAAGCAGAGGTGGGCAGTTGTCCAAGCTGAAAAATGCTGGGACACATGTTTAGCTCAATCACCCTCTAATTCAGCTGGATGATCCCATAGAAAATAGCAACAACCGTAAAGTATGGCTATTCTATCCAGCAACCCCTAAAATAAGATTAGGTGTTGCTACCGAGGAAGTGGAAGACTTACGACCCAGACTAATTTGGTCTTAACCTCTTCAGCGTCGACTTTCTAACACCTTCATTATGACATTTTTCCAGTCCGGACTACAAGGTGGATAAATGCACACTGCTGCATACACACACACACACACACACACACCTCTGTGAACTGTGAGCTGTCCTTCCTCTTCACGCTTACGGTGGGATGGACAAACAATCTTACTCCAAATGGTTCAAGGTTCTTCCTCTTTGCTCCCCGATACAAAACTACAGGGTTCTGAACTTTGGATCATGGGTATGAAACGAGCCACCCGGCCCACGTCGAGGGAGTGGAAGAAAAAATTAAGCGAAGCGCCTCTTGACGTAGTCTTCACAGGCTTCGGGTTCAAGCACAGTTCATGCCAGGCTTTTTCTGTTTCTCAAACACTCCAACAAATTATTCCTCAAGTTCTTCAGAAAAAACCAAGGCCAAACGCAAAGACTGCCGTTTCAAGACGGATAGACATCACAATGTAATACATGATGACAGCCCCTTATAAAATCACATATTTTGGTTTATATATCTGAATGCCTTCAGAGGGACAGTTCAACAAAAACAATTTCTTCTGAAAACAACAGAGATAAAATATTTTGGTTTTTTTAAAACAACCACACACACACACGAGAGAAGTTACTGCAGTCCAATTGTTTTTGTTGATCCCATGTGCTGTCATTTTATGTGACAAAAGCAGAATTTCAAAATATATTTTTTTGTGTTCCACAGAAGAAAGAATGTCATGCAGGTTTGGAATGACATGAGTAAATTATGTCAGAATATTCATTTTTGGCTGAACTATCCTTTTAATACTGTCCACATCCATAATAAAGCAAATCTTGAGCTTATTAGAACATAGAGAGCTTGTCGAAAAAGCGTGTTTGCGTCCGGCGCTAATGAGATGGCGCAGACGATGATGGCTGCCTCCGTGGCGTACTCCGCAGTTGTTTTTATGTTTTTGTAAGTTTGTCCTGTCTTTAGTTATATCCCTGCAATCATTTTCACCAGAGACGAATTGCTGGACATTCGGAAGTACACACCACCCGATATATCGCCGGTTTTCGACTATTCGGATGTTTTACTGGACATTGTTGTCGGGGGAGCTGCGGCGCTGATTAAGTGCTTCAGGACGCGCAGCCGGGGGAAGCGAGCCGGCGCGCTCGTGAAGCTAAGGCAGCGCGGACTCAGGACGCCGTTTTTGCCTAGCATCCATCTGGCGAACCTCTGCTCTTTACCCAACAAAACGGACAAACTTCTTTTGCTCTCCCGGACAAATAAGGATTTTTCAATCTCTGCTGCTCTGTGTTTCACGGAAATCTGGTTGAAAGACGCCATTCCGGACAGCGCGTGGAGTCTCCCGGGCTTTCAGCTGTTCAGAGCAGATCGCAAATGCAGAATCAACGGGGAAATCGCGCAGAGGCGGGACATGCTTTTACATCAATGAGAGGTGGTCTACAGATGTAACTGTGTTAAAGAAGATGTGCTGTTCAGATCTAGAAGTGCTCTTCATTGACTGTAAGCCATTCTATTCGCCGCGGTAGTTTCACTCGTTCATTCTCGTGAGTGTTCACATTCCTCCGCAAGCACACGTGAGCTCCGCTTTACAGAAACTCGCTGATCAGACCACAGACACAGAACAACAAGACCCAGACTCTGTTATAATCATTCTTGGGGACTTAAATAAAGCAAATCTTTCCCGTGAACTGCCAAAATACAGACAGCACATGTCCCACCAGAGACAGTAATATAATGGATCACTGTTACACCACAATAAAGAAAGCATATCACTCTGTCCCACGAGCAGCTTTGGGGCTCTCTGATAACTGTTTAGTTCATCTAATACCGACCAACAGGCAGAAACTGAAATCAGCTAAAACTGTATTAAGGACTGTAAAAAGATGGACTAATGAAGCAGAGCAGGATTACAAGCTTGTTTTGACCTCACTGACTGGAGCGTCTTTGAAGCTGCAGCCACCGATCTGGACGAGCTCACAGAGACCGTAACATCATATATCAGTTTCTGTGAAGACATGTGCATTCCTACCAGGACTCACTTAACTTACAACAATGACAAACCATGGTTCACTGCAAAACTCAGACAGCTCCGTCAGGCCAAAGCAGATGCTCACAGGAAGGGGGATAATGACTTGTATAAACAGGCTAAATACACACAGGAAAAGGAGATCAGAGTGGCAAAGAAAAATTATTCAGAAAAAATAAGGATTAAATACTCTTCCGGTGACTCAGCATCAGTGTGGAAAAGTCTAAAAGAAATCACCAAATTACAAGACACCATCCCCCAGCACTGTGAAGAATCAACACCTGGCAGACGATCTGAACGAGTTCTTCTGCAGGTTTGAAAAAACACCCCACAACCTCCCTGAACAACTTTCCACACAACCATTCACACCTCCAGCAACCCCCCTATCCCCCACACCTGCAATTCAGATCAGCGAAAAAGAGGTGCGCCAGGTCTTCCGGAAGAAGAAAAGGAAAAAAGCACCAGGCCCAAATTGTGTTACACAAGCCTGTCTGAAAACCTGTGCTAACCAGCTGGCCCCCATCTTCACACAGAAATTCAACAGATCACTGGAGCTGTGCGAAACCCCTTCATGCTTCAAACGCTCCACCAACATCCCCGTCCCAAAGAAACCCAAAAATACTGGACTTAATGACTACAGACCTGCGGCTCTAACGTCTGTGGTCATGAAGTCTTTTGAAAGACTGGTGCTGGCCCACCTGAAGGACATCACTGGACCCTTGCTGGATCCTCTTCAGTTTGCCTACAGAGCAAACAGGACTGTGGACGATGCAGTAAACATGGGAATGCATTATGTTCTGCAACATCTAGACAAACCAGGCACTTATGTGAGGATCCTGTTCGTGGACTTCAGCTCGGCCTTTAAAACCATCATCCCAAACCTCCTCCTGCCCAAACTAAATCAGCTCTCCGTGCCCACCTCCGTCTATCAGTGGATCAACAGCTTCCTGACAAACAGGCAGCAGCTAGTGAGGCTGGGAAAAATACACATCCAGCACCCGTACGATCAGCACTGGAGCGCCTCAGGGTTGTGTTCTCTCCCCACTACACCAACGACTGCACATCTAAAGAACCCTCTGTCAAGCTCCTGAAGTTCACAGACAACACCACACTCATCGGCCTCATTCAGGAAGGTGCCCCCACCACAGCACACGGTGGCTTACAGACAGGAGGTCGAGAACGATGGCGTCTGGTTGCCCCCCCCCCAAGTTCAACACACCCCCCCCCCTCTTGGCGATTCAACACGTTTCTCCTACACAACAACTAAACAACTGTGGAGTGACCGTCCGTTGGACTCAGGAGAAGAAACCCCCACCGCTGCACTACCCCACCCTCCACTCACCATTATGGATAGCACTGTGACTGCAGTGGAGTCATTAAGGTTCCTGGGCACCACAATCTCTCAGGACCTGAAGTGGGACACTCACATTGACTCCATTGTGAAAAAGGCCCAGCAGAGGTTGTACTTCCTTCGCCAGCTGAGGAAGTTCAACCTGCCACAGGAGCTGCTGAAACAGTTCTACTCCGCCATTATTGAATCTGTCCTCTGCACTTCTATAACTGTCTGGTTCTGCTCAGCTACCAAATCTGACCTCAGAGACTTCAGAGGGTAGTCCGGACTGCCGAGCGAATCATTGGTACAACCCTCCCATCTCTCCAAGAACTGTACTTATCCAGAATGAGCAAAAGGGCTGGCAAAATCACTACGGACCCCTCACATCCAGCACACTCCCACTTTGAACTGTTGCCACCTGGTCAGCGCTACAGAGCACTGAGCACCAGAACAACCAGACACAGGAACAGTTTCTTCCCTCAGCCCATCCATCTCATGAACACTTGACAATAACTGTGGAACACACACTATTTATTCACTCATACACTTATTTATCTAACACACACACTCAGTCTACATTTCAATTTGCACATAATATACCTGTACATACAACTGTCTATTGTTATATACCTGTACATACAATTGTCGATTTTGTTATTTTTAGTCCATTAGTGATGTTTATTTTTTTATTTTTTTATCTGTGTTTTTGTTCTGTCACTGTCTTTCTGTTACACTGTGGAAGCTTCTGTCAAATTCCTCGTATGTGTAAACATACGTGGCAATAAAAACTCATTCTTCTTCTGATAATATCAAACAGCTAATCAGTTCAAAGTCAAAAGCCTTTGCTTGCTCAGCACCTCTGTGTGTCTTGTTTTCTGATTAATCAGAGACCATTACAGGCCTGTATTGTCAAGGATAGCGAGGACCTTCCAATTGTCTCTCAGATGTAAAGCAAACAGGTTTCTGTTCCATATGCTAATCTCATTGTTTAATGACTGCTCATAAAGTGGCCTAGATAATGAGGAGCATTAATAAAACCTCTGTACACTCTTAAAAATAAAGGTGCTTCACGATGCCATAGAAGAAGAACTTTTTTTCCCCCTCTAAACGTTACATAAAGTAAACTGTTGTACCCTCTGAAGCAAATTTCGGTTTTCACAAAAGGTTATTGTGGTGAAAGGAAAAAAAAAAAAAGAAGGTTTTTCAGATTATAAAAAGGTAAGAAAGAGATGGTTCTTTAAATAACCTTTGACTGAATGGTTCTTTGTGGAACCAAAAATGGTTCTTCTATGGCATCGCTGTGAAGAACCTTTTGAAGCACCTTTATTTTTAAGAGTGTAAGCGCGGGATTTGTCAATTCTAAGCCACTTGCATAAGGCAGAGTTAAAGTCCAGCTCCTCCCTGGGAAAACAGCTGGAGTGGTGATGGAAACACTTTTCTTTTCTCCCCCCTCATCTTCGGCTATTTGTTTATTTTCCCTTACTCTAGAATGTACAAGAACATCTCTTAGCTGGATGGGATGTGAATTTTTTTTTAACCCACCCTCTCCTATTTTCTCATATTTGGTTCCGTGAGAATTTTCATGACAAGCAGCATATACAAAACAGGAATGTAGTGAAAAAAGCAAAAGCTGGATTTCCCCGAGAGGAGAGACTGAAAGAGAGACAGGGAGAGTGAGAGAGGAATCCAGACAGAGTGACTAAGCAAATGACAGTTAGTGGATCCATCCTTGTATCTTTCCAGGGCTGAGAAGCCTCTTAAAACCTCAACTTTCAAATATCTATTTTATTCACACGCTAAAGTAGAATGAGTTAATAGGCAATATTTAACATAAATACACTTATACATGGGTGTCATGCACCTCATGAGGGAACACAATTGGCAGTTCTTAGATATTTTGTGTCCTATGCGAGATAAGGCATGGCAAAAACTTCATCAGCTTAAGATTTCTTTAAACAAAAACCTAAATTACAAAACAAAACAAACAATTATTGGCAAATTCCTTTTGACCTGTATTAATATAGAAAATAATACAAAGACAAGATAATTCATGTATTGACTAAACAATTCTGTTTTTTTTTATAATAATATTTTAAAGTTGCATTCAGCATCCTTCAATTTGACATTGATGCTTCTGTACCAACTTGGTAAATGTGAGTTTTTTCCCCCCAATCATTTCATTTTACTGCATAGTCAGCTAACATAATGTCACAAGGTCACAAATAGTGTAAACAAAACTGTACGTGACAGATCAATCCATATCTCCGAGAAGAGTCAACTATTTGACACAAATGTTGTTTTTCATTGTCTTAGGCTAGTGAACATCCTTTAAAATGGACAATTGAGTATCTGTTCTTTCAAAATAATGACAAAATTGCCAGTTGTCCACTTCTTTGAGGGGAGCAGCTATATCCTACAGCATCTCATAAATCCAACTCTATTAAAAGTGTTTTTCAAGTTTTTGTAGAGGAAGGCAAAATGAAAGTGGAGAGTTCACCGCACCTCCACCAAACATGTAGTATTAAAACTCCCTTTTGGATTTCTTTGATGCCTCTAGCTGAGGCAGATGTCTTCCTTTTGCCTGTCCAGAGCAGCAATTGGAAATACAAATGTATTTTTCACCCTTTTGTGAGAAAAGATAAAATCAAAAGATTACAAGAGTGAGTCCAGGAGGCATGCTACAGTATTTAATAAAATTCAGTGAGAGAGTGTGTGGATTTTTTTTTACAGCAGACCTTTGAAAGAATGTTTATTAAGGGGGTGTTGAGGAGGTGTTGAAAGCGTAGAGAGGACAGAGGGGCGGCACAGAGGCCTGCCGGCTCTGGAGCATGTGGGCAAAGCCATCGCTTATTTGCAGATGTTATCGGGTCACAAGTCCAGCGAGGCCTCGTGTCCCAAAGGAAACATAAAAACCCAGATGTTAAAGACATCAGGTGGGAAATCTTAACTTTGATTGGGAAGAGAATAACAGCTTTGGGCAAGACATATCTTGCCTGATGTTCCACCAATTTTGGGCCTGTTATTATTTTCATTTTCTATACCTAAAGATGCAAATGGTATCAGGGCACTTTTAGTTATACAATACATAATATGTCAGAAACAATTGCTGAAGTCCTAAAACAAAACAAAAAAATCTGTCAATTGAATGTGTTTTTGACTTTGCCTGGAGTTTTATCCAACCACAGCTATTTAAAATGAAGACAGTAGTGCCTCTGGACTGTCTGAATGATGTCCTGGCATTCATAAGGTCCTTGTGGTCATCTAAAACTTGAACACTTGAGAACGTTTTACTCTCTAACAACCCTTGGAAAAGACATTATGAAAATAGGGGCATTTCTGCCAAACAGTGATCCCTTGAAAAAACTTTCGGAGGAGACTGGAAGGAGGAATTCTGTCTTTTAGGATACATCTCCAGACTTGGGAAAGTCAAAGTGCACTGCCAAAAGTTCTTGGAAGGGTGTTTTTCATGAAGATGAATGTTATGTCTGGAGTTTCTCAGCTAACTTCCTCTATTGCCCATTAAGCCACATTTCTGAGAGAATGTATTTAGAGGCAACACATGAGAACACAGAAATTAGACTATGAATACACTTTTCTTTTCTTTTCTTTTGGAATGAGACATTATTTAACAATTGGCAGATTTTTAAACATGCTCTCTTAATTAATGTTGAAATGTGGCAGCATGGTACATGGCTTTGAACAAATATATCAACTGGTTATAGATTCTTTTTCTACAAGCTAAAACTTAAAATGTGCTCCTAGAAGATGCCAAATAATGCTGCACAGTGTGATTTTGCTTCATATATATGATATATATATAGTTATTTTATGCTAACTGTCATTTTAATGACTGATAATCCCAATATGGATCCAGCAGAGTAGCATAAACGTGACTATTCTTGTGTTTATTGACGAAATGTTGATGTTGACAAATGAGAGCTCGCCCCATTGGCCCCATTTCTTTAATAATGCTCTTTTGCAAAACTGAGGGATGTCATCCATTATGGATCAAGAGACTTTTCTGTATGTTTGTTATGTGTGCAATGTCAGTATGCACAAGTCAAAGGGAAAAAGCCCTTTGTCTATCATGCTACTAATAAACACGGGATGTTAAATATTTCATCTCACGAGGAGGCATGGCAGGGGCCTCCGAGATTGCGATGCCAGCGAGCAGAGCTTGTGTAATCTTCCTTCTTTGGTGTTTGCTGGTAAACTTGCAAGTACTGCCGTGGAGACCTTCCTCATTTAACTTATTTAACAAGGGCTTGTTCTTCTGAAAGCAGATCCACCCTGAGGATAGACGTTTTGACTCGACTTTGTGTCTGTCTTTTAATAAATTAGTCATTCTGTCATATTCGGCAAAGGAAATATTAAATTATTCACAAAAAGTGATGCATAATTTTATTGACTTTGTCTTAAGTGGCTTGCGAATAATTTTGAGATTTTACTCAAATTACTTTTGAGTAATTGAAGCTGTAAATCTAATTATGAAACTTTAATTGGGAAATTGGGCTTGACCAACTCGCACTAACCAATCACAGGAATGGGCTTTCAGTACCTGTGTGAAGAATACCACATAGCTCTATATATGAGTTTGGGATTGACAGCTGAATTTACTAACAGACTACTCAAATTCTGTATGAACACAAATACAAAGTCAAGCCCCTTTCTATTTTATTTTTTTTTTTTGATAGCAAAGAATTATATCTCAATATTTTAAAGATTTACAATATTCATACCACTGAGAATTATTATAATGATTTGCAAAAAGTGATTTAATATATTAATTTAATTTAATTAAGATGCAAGTTCACCCATCAAATGTTAATAAATGAATAGTGTGGTGTCTTTATTTATAAATTTGTAACTGCAACAGTTGGGTCACAACCAGACCAGTGGAAAAAAGTGACTGGATCAAAGATCTTCAAATGAAAACCCCACATGAAGAAAACAAAACACACACACACACACACACAAGACAAGTGTATTCTATATACAGAGTAACTCACACTGTGACACGCAACAGAAAACAAGTTGTTCTGTTCACACAACACAACACTATTTGAAATAAAAAAGAAAAAAAGAGAGAAATGAGAAAAGCAGTAGGATGGAATGAACAAACAGAACATGTAACTAAAAATGCATAGTCCAAGAAACACGAGAAACTATGAGAATTTGATTAAAACCTTAAAATGAAAGAAAAACAATGTGTCTCTGGGAGAGACAGAGGAAAAGAGAGAGAGAAAGAGGAGTATTTCCTCTGGCCTTTTCCCATGCTTAGTTTGTGATTTGGGGGTATCGCTCTTACTGTATCAGTGGGAAACCTCTCTACACCGCTTACTTACCACAGATGAAAGACACCGGAGAGAGGGTTAGATTGCAGCTAAAGAGCTGAATCTTTTCTCTTGTTTTGCTTTCTTTTTAACATGTTTGCTCTCCCCTGTTGGACACCATTTCCTCTGGACTGTGCTGAGAAGATATATGGGCTTTCCTCCAGCCCATGTATCACTTCAGCAACAGTTTTCAAACAATACCATATCTTATCTGTGAAAGTATAAATGAACAATGCCTGGAATGTGAACAGAACTTAAATGCACTGCGATTGACGGAAATAATGCGTTATCACAATTTTGCACTTAAACAATGTATGTAATACATTTTAACTGTACATTCAATTTGAACTCATTACGAAAATAATAACTGAACACTCCCCCTGTCCTTACGTTGGTCAGGTCAAACAGACAGTCTTGCCCCTAAACTCATGCCATTGGTTCAGACCATGTTACTATGTCAGAATACTTGGGTGCTAAAATTAGTAATTAAAACATCTTTGGAAGCCTTTGAAGTGAATCCCTATAACTTTCCACACAGTACACATATACACACACAGTACCATTCAAAAGTGGTACTCACATTACCTTTATTTATTTATTTATTTAAAACTTTTATGCTGCAAGGCTTTAAACTGATCAAAAGTGACAGTAAAGTTCTTTAGAACTTTATACTCATTAAAAAAATTATTTTCATATTCATTTAACACAATGTATAAGTATAATGATTATCAAGTAATTAACTAATAGTAATAATATAATAGTAATAAGATAATATAATAGTAATTTATATACACACATTGTGAGCAGAAGCGTTGCGAGCATGTGACACTATAGCAATTCGATTTTGGTTAAACAAATGATAACTTTTATTTACATCCCCATATTACAACACAACCATTAAACATGAATATTTAATATTAGTTGTCTGACACACAAACATGCATACACACAGACTTTGCGCTACACAGCTACCTGGCGCAATTAACCCATGCGTAATCTAGGACCTCCCATTGCAACATCTAAAAAAGGAGCAGGGGACGAACGCGAGATTCTATCTGCCAGAAAGATTACCCTGCCAGTGGTAGATCAAAGAGGGCTGGACTTTGGGCCCCTGCGATTAGCCATAATTAAACAACGTATGTCTGTTTAAACTTCATTAGCAGCTGGGCGTTTGCTTCAACAGAGTGGGCACAACTCAAGTGTCCCTAATTAAAAGATAATCCAAAGGATTGCCCCCAATCTGCTCCCAAAATATTTCCCCCCTCTGTTGTCTCCTGGGGTGTCACTAGTGAGCTTGTAAGGTGTTTTCAAGGGAATCTGCCAGGAACTGACCTAGGCTGCCTTAATAGCTTCTGCCCAACAAGGAGATTGGGGGCGGAGGAGAAAGAGAAAGAGGGAGAGAAAAGTAAGGAAAGAGGCATGAAAGATAAAGGTAGGAACACTGGCAAAGAGAGAGATAGAGAGAAAGAGAGAGAGACTCCTCCGGATAACATCAATTTAGCATGCTATTATCTAAAATGGTGGAGAAGCACACGCCTGCACAGTCTGACATAAATCTTAGAGAGCTGGGGGGACATTGAATATGCATGAGCTGAAACAGATACGACACTGCCGCCACATTAATATTCCTGTCACTGGAGGTTTTCAAACTTTCAAGTGGATGACTTGAGCGAAGCCGGTCTGGAGTCACTCTAAAACAGGGGCAAAAGAATCTGATCCATAATTAAAGATGTACAAGTCTGTGAACCCCAGCAGGAGGCAAAGCAGAGCAGAGAGAGACTCTTCACCGGTGTTTAAATCAACCAATGTGTGAACAGAGTCAAGAAAGAAAAATCTTGGGTAATATCAAATCTGCAGTGCTGCTGGTGATGAACTGGATGAATGATGCTGACACAATTTGAGACTTTGAGAGTTTAAAAGTTTAATTTTAAATAATTGTTGATGCCACTGTATCAAAGTACCATGGTATTATCACCTGATGCATTAATGCACTGTTAATGCCCTTGTCTCAGACCCAGACTTGCCATCATATGTAAATCATCATTAAATATCAGTACAACATTTTTAAAAGTATTATAATCTGATTAAAGTGTTCAAATAAATATTCATAAATATATTTCAATCTCAGAACTGATTATATTAAATTTTTTTCAAAATATATTACTGTCACACAGGGTCATTTCAAATATAATTTTGTCCCAATACAATACAATTTTGTTTTTTTTAGTGTAGCAGGTACCTTGACAAACATGACAAATTTGTGAAGACAGCTAAAGAAAAAAGCTAAATATCACTTGCGTATCTAGTAATAATTTTGTCAAATTATTTATCAAACAAGTGAAAACATTTACTTTTTGTATTAGTGTTTATTTCAGATACATAAAATGTTGTATAAAATTAGCCTTAGCAAGACAAATGCGTCGGCCATTTTATTTTATTAATGTCATTTGAATGTAATTTCCAATGCAGAATGTTACTAAACACTGTTTTTAGATCGGACAAAACTTAAACTAGTGAGAGTGAAGATTCATTTTCCTAAAGTCCACAAGACTAAAACAACACAACTGTGTAGCATCCTACCTCTCACTGCTTATTTTGCACTGATCATCTCAGACAGACTTCCCAGAAAAGTTCATGTGAGGGAAACACTGAGAGTGACCCATCTAAGACAACAGCTAGATCAGACTCAGATGTGAGTTTGTTCCTTTGGGTACAAAATATTTTTTGTATGTGTATTTTTCAGAGAGACTAAGAGAAAGCGGCTCTGGAGAAGGTCTGTAGTCTCTGGTTTTAATTTAACAGTGGCTGCATGAAGGATAAAAGTTACTATGGAAGGAAGAGGCTATGAAGTCAAGCTTGCTGCAAATCAAACTTAATCATGACTTAGAATCAGGGATGGTGTCAATTCCATCTTGGTTACACTATTATATGGGATTTAAGCTACTTGCCTAATTTAAGTCACAGAAGAAATGCAATGATTAAATGTATTATTGAGTTTCTGGTTTTTGAGAACCAACTGTAACGAAACCAAAAGGATCAAAGGCTGCACAGAAATGTGGCCTAGTGGTTAGCACATGTGTTCAAGTACATAGAGCTGTGGTGTGCACAAGGGTGACAGTTCAAATCCGGTTTGTAACATTTCCTGATCTCTCATCCCATCCTGTTTTCTCTCTACTCTACTTTAAAGGGAAAAAAATGACAAAAGGTCCAATTCTAGTGTTTTCTACAACACTTGTGACCACAAGAAAGGAGCCATCATACAAACAAATATTTAGGCCTAAATTTAAGATTTATGTATTTGAACTACATTTGAAAAATTTCCATTTGCATTACACAGTTTTAACAAAAACAAACAAATAAACTTAAAGGTCCCCTGAAGTGCCTTGAAACACGCAGCACTATGCTATGTGGTGACTTAATTTCAACTGAAACAGGAAGAGAGGGCGGGACATATCGAGCAGCCACGCCCCCTTTTTAAAATAGCCAATAGTGTTTTGTTTATATCTGCTCGGGCTAGAGCCGTTGAGCTCAGTAAAGCCACATTTGACAGCCAGTCTAATAGATTACCCCCTAGATTCAATATGAAACTTAGTAAAACAAAATAGTGATCATAATCATGCTGAGGCTGTGTAGTTGTAAACGTTTTTAATATTTGCCGACTCGCGCATATGATCCGCTCCTTGCGATCGCGTCTCTGGACCGGAGCCAAAGTCCGGATCAGACTGTGTGCGCTGCTGCGGTTCACGTGAAACAACGTGAAACCAGAGCTTATTTGCCCCAATCAAAAGCATATTTACACTGTCTGAATCGTTCCCTATCACCTACATTGTGCACTTCGACCCATTCACTGTACAGGAAATACTACACTGTGAACAAGTGACCGATCTCAGCCGCAGCTTCAGCGTCTATTTTATAGTGTAGGGGGCGGGGCTTCGGGTTCTAGAGAGCATTTGATTGGTCAGACAATTTGATTTGAGAAGATGAAGTACGATGTGACGTCAAAAAAAATTGTTGAGCCGTTTTGGCGGAAGTGACGAACTGCAAGCTTTGAATGCTTATATCTTATAAATGCGAATTTTGTCACTGTTTTGGAGCACACTGCCTTATAGATAACTTTAAGACTAAAATATTGATACTAAAACCCAAAAAACTTTATGGGTACTTTAATGTGATGCATGGGTTTATATGTATCACATATTGTCATTTATTTACCAATTTGCTTCAATCTCATATATTTTAACTACTGCAAATGGTTTGCTTGTTCTAGAGCTAGCCATAACGTATTGTGATTTTGCTTTGAAATATAATTATTTAAATAAAATAAGCATGCAAAGGGCCAGGATTTGTTTTCCCTCTCATTTGTATATAACTGACAAATATGTATCACTTTAAATTTATTAGTTTGTTTATGTTAAAACTATATCCAAATGGATGAAAATTTGATATGCAATTCCAATACATAAATCTTAAATTTAAGCCTAAATATTTTTAAGTGTATTCACTAATGTGGCTGACGTTTAGGCCACAACGACAATTCCGATATGATTGATATAGTACATCCGAATAGGATTCATCACATGAATGACAGTGGCAACCACACTTTTAACCAAACTAACTGTATAAACATTTCCTATGCATTATTATGTGTTATGGAAGTCACCATATTTTATATTTACTTCAGTCACAGTCACTAGGTTTACAGGCATTATTTACGGCTATCATAAGGATTGACAAGGGGTTTGACTTCGGCTATTCATTAAACAGAGATTATTCAGTTCACTCCACTCATTTAATATGTTAGATGTACAGGACAATCTGAGTCACACCTGTTAGTAAATACAGTTCTCAATCTCAAACACTGACTGAGTAGCCCTGATATTAAGCTTATATTAAACAGTGTTAGACACATGCCTCACAGAGTGCAGTGAAGTTCAGAGAGAAGACTGAGGACTTGCTGAAGTGAGACGTTGCTGTTCATGGCGACATTGTTGACATGATGTTTACAATGAGTCTCCCAAAGCCATATAACTGCCTCTCCAGCCTGCTCTATTCAAATCGATGGAGTTCAATCTTCCGTGGGATTACATCTACAATCCACATGGGGGAAGGACATACTTCACCAAGACCCGCATAAGGAAACGTGTTGGAGGAACCTTTTGGCTGTAGCAAATAAACAACAGCTTCTTAACTGATGTGTAAATGTCTGAACTTGTCGAAAAGACCTCTCTATCCAGTTTTAAAAGCAGCAGCAGTGGGAGATGGGTTTCCATGGTGAAACACTGCCGCGATAGAGAGATGAGTGTCAGTAGAATTGTTAACAGACATATTTCGTAAATTGATCCAGCTCACAAAACAAAAACAAGAGAGCAGACACATAGCCTGACCTTGACCATCTCTTAAGCACAGCAACCATAAATAAATAAAATGGCCTCTTTTGACAGGAGCTGTCCATAGCTTAGGCACACACACTCTCTTGCTCACACATTCTCTTTGTTTGGAGTGTTTGTGAGTGTTCAGGTCATTCATCACAGCCTGCCATATCCTGCCCTAGTCTCCCCCTCAAATGTATCCATTTTGTCCCTCCTTGCTCTCGTCCTCTGTACTGCATCTCTGTAAACTCCATCATGGACTCTTGTGGGGGTCAGAGTTAGAAAGACTGCATTGTCTTAGATAGATAGATAGATAGATAGATAGATAGATAGATAGATAGATAGATAGATAGATAGATAGACAGACAGACAGACTAATATTTTAGAGAAATAATTATAAATAATTATATTATTATTATTTTATACTATTTTATAATCAAATCCATATTTATCTAGATATAAAACAACAAGGACCTCGATTAGATCCTCAAATGTACACAGAATACAACTAGTGAAACTAGAAAACTCATTAACTGATTGACAACGAGTATTAACTCACACAATGTTTCACTAAAAATCTTTACACAGGGCCTCAAATGAAGCAGTGAATAATTTTAGTGAATCGGTTCAATCAGAAAGTTTTTGAGAATCAAGCTATTCAGAAATAGTAAAAACAGCTTGATTTACATTACATGAACTGATTCATTAAAATGAATCACTACATGAAATAGAGAGAATTTTAACTCTGATTATTTTGTTCTTATTATTTACTCTTCCTTATTATATTCTTGGCATCATCTCTACATTTATTTTACTGTATAATCTCAATCATTTTAACTTTCTATTTCAATTGCTCTGTGTTTTTTGATATTATGAACTTTTTTTTTGTCCTATTTATATTTTTGCTCTATTTGTATGCAGCTAGGCTGCAAATCTTTGACAATTTAAATGTACCATTATTTGTCATGCCTAGAAATCATATAAAAACTGTGATAACTGAAATTGAGAGGACAGTTTAGAGGAGCCCATTTTAATTTTTAACTTGCTCAGCTACAATGCTGTGTGATATACAACAATGATATAAAAAAAAAAATCCATTGGATGGGAATAATTTCCATGTTACTGGAAAAACAACACTGATTTAAAAACAGTCAGTAGCATGGCTACTCCCCAACACTAGCTCAAGCACTTTTGCATTCATCAAATTGAGGTTTATTTAAGACACTGAAATAGACCTTGGGCAAACCAGAGTGTGCCAGTATCAAAAACAACAGTCTGGACCAGTTAAAGGTGTTTTTAACCTTCTCCTGTAATACAGCCAGCTCTTGCAGCAAGGTGCTGAGGTCAGGCCTTTAAATAGAAAGCAGAAATTTATCCTACTGTCCCACTTGGCCTCTGAACGCTCCTTTGCTCTCATCTCGCTGTTCGTTACATTAGTTTAGTGACTCGCGGTTCTTGCCTATGTCAGCATGCTGAACTGAATGGCCAAATGTCACGGCACTACAATGGCGGGAGAGGACTTGTCAGCCAAGTTGTATCAGTACATGGCAGCTGCACAGGAAGATAATAGATTAATTTCATGAGTGTCAGAGCCCTACAGGACAATATTGCTTTTCTGAGCTTTTTCCCCCTGCTATTCCTCTCAGAGGGGTGGAGGGGTGAGAGCGGAAAGGGGGGTGAAGTGGTTTCATTCACAGCCGCTGGACAGATACGACAAGGACAGGCCATTTTGACCTAATTACAGACGGAGCGGTAGGGATACCACAATACATTGATACAAAAACCTTCACATCAGTGAGAAATGGAGAACAGCTATTCTACCCATCTTTTTCAAACAGAAAAAAAAATTCTGAATCTGTGGGAAATGGTCGTGAGACGAAGCCCAGACGAGAATTATGAGAGCTGATGTCTCTCTAGGAATGTGCATATGCAGGGGACGTGACCAATACATGAAGGAAAGGCATTTTACAGACCCCACAGAATCTACTTGTTAAGAAATACCAGCGCAAAACAATGCAGATTTCATCGCTCTTCACCAATTCAAGGAATTGGAATTCAAGCACGCGTGCATCTGCAGTGGTTTCTCTATTCACTCGGCTCGAGAGTATTATTGCAGTGACGTTTTGTCGGCATGGCTACTATTGCGATGATGTAGCAGAAGTCCTTGGCATTCTTGGCCAGGCATTTCTCGGGGTGCGGAATGCGTCTATGCCACATGTGTGATCTACACTTCAATAGAATCTCTTCCCCTTATAGGGACCAGGAATGTGACAGACCCTGATGATTTTAAAGACTGTCAAAGTGAAAAAAAGAGAAAAGAGACAAAGAGACCATTGACCATTGAGTGGATTGAGACGTATGAGAAAACACAGCATTATTATGAGACGGCAGAGTCTATCTGCTGTTTCTCAAGATCACGCGCATAGCCAGAAATACAGAGCGCACCGAACGCATGGCTGTCATTCTTCGACTCCCACTGCGGGATGCCACCCTGGTCAGAGCCATTTGCATGTGTGATGTCATCACAACGCCTAAGGGATTGGAACTGCCGGATGGTTCATTATACGTTCCAGCGATGTTCTCTGAGCGCTGCCCGGAGGCCATGTATTTATCATGGCAGGACAAAGTAATACGTGGTCTGGGTGCAAAAAGCGATGCTAATGTTTTGGGAGAGTTTTTCCGCATTTGGACATTCTCTTGGCGTTTAGTTAACCGGGCGAGAATAAAGATGATTCTGCGAAGTGTCAAATAACGCTCATTTGGTAGCGTGACTCGTATGACCTTCCTTGACATGGTAGATCTCTAAGGCATTGGTGTTTGCTTCATAGCGCCGCTTTCCCATGTTTGCCTGTGAATGTTAACTAGCTGGTCAGGGTCCTGTCTTAGAAGAGCCAGAGCCTTCACGAAGGGGCACCCTGTAATTGACACAGTCAGGAGGCAACAGAAAGGGCAAAACAAAAGTCTATTCAAGGCCAAATCCTCTTAGAGACTCACCCATCCCCCTTCTTAAAATGAAAAAGGAGGGAAAAGAAAGAATGTGAAAGAGGAGAGGAGAAAGAGAAGTGTAAAGGTCTGTATAAATGGTCTACAGCCATTAAGTAATGAAGAGTGCCCGATCACTGACTGGCGGTGAAGTTCAGTTCTTTTCATTATTGACGTCCATAATTTCTTCCTCTGTTCACTTGCCTTTTCCACTATGAATTCAGAATATGTGATCATTTGCATTCCATATTACTTGCATAAGACATTATAAGTTCAGGTCTCAGGTCAGTTTGTTCCATCTGAAAAGAAACCAGGCTGAACTCTTGCCCCTCATGTAAACTTGCATCTTCACACTTGCTCTTGTTCACGTATAAACCTTAAATCACAAATTGCACACAAAGCTATTGCCATATTTCAAAATAAACCTTAAAGTGCTATCTTAAACGAGAGCAAATGTGAAATTATCTCCAAAATTGACTAGCACGGCCATTTTCATTTTCCTTTCTCGACCCCCTCATGAATTCATGCATGACACATAATTCGCCCCCATCACCTGAAGATGTGAGGCTTGCTTGACTGCAGCCCAGCGCAGCCGTTATTGTTCCTTAACAGCCCATAAATCCGCATGGAGATGTTTGCTAAAAGAGGAATCTGGGTCAAAGGTCACCCTTGCTATCCTTTGGCCCCCTCTCACCAGATGGCACCTCTAACTTTCCCAGGCTGTCATGCAGCAGCCAATGGCTGGCCCACCTCTACAGCTCCCGGGTGCTCTGGTTCCTTTGTGCTCAGCAGTCTAAACAAAGATTCCTCTCCTTTTCTGGCACTAGGGGGTTCAACTAAGTGTAAACAGGAAGAGAAACTTAACTACAGTGCATGTCTTTTTAAAGGTTATTTTAAGAACTTATCAGGATTATATGAGAAAAATATGTCTCAAGTATGTGAATATTGTAGTGCATTATTTGCAATTAGGATAGTTTAAGTTTCACTTTGCATTACATTGGGCTGTTCTTGTAAATAAGCTACATATATTTTTAAAAACGTCTGCTTAATTCTAATACTTTTAGCAGCAAAATTAGGCAATTTTATTGCAATAAAGCATTATTAATTGTGCGCATAATGACTTAATCTATGCAAATCACCATATAAATATTGATATGACTTACTCCTACTCAATGTAAATGTAAAACATTAGAGGTGTAATCTCTTTTTGAACCATGACAGTAACTGTAGATATTTACCAAATTAATAAATGTGTACTTATTTCAGTGGCACATCATGCACATCATTTGACTTAAAATATGCAATGCTCTTGCATACACAACGAACAACCCAGTTCTTATTTTCATTCTCTTCTTAAGTTTTCTTTGTTTATTTAGCCGATTTCTTTTCTAAAATGTTCCACATGCTGAGTTCCACTACATATACACTCTGTTAACAGACATAAACGTAAACAGATTGACATGCAAAGCTCCCCAAGTGCACTCAGTTATTGATTGCACAAAAAGACAGCTACTTATCAGTAAACTCTATTACTCCCCCCACCATCTGACAATATATATATATATATATATATATATATATTATGCTCACACAAGTGATGCAGAACTAGGCCTAAAGGAACTTTCCCACACCTCTTACTCCTTCTAATTTCTTCCCCCCCTCACTTTACAACCTACCCCACTTCTCCCCTTTTTCCCCCCCAACCCCCACTGCCTTCACCCTGCCACCCCCAACTCCTTTTTTCCCTTTTTTTTTTCCCCCCAACTTTTTTTTTTTAGGAATAAATGCCTACTTGCTGTAATGTGGTATTTTCTCCTTATGATTAACTCACTTGCAAAGCAGCTTTTCCAGCGCTAATGCCAAGACAGACTGTTTTACATTTCTAATTTGTCATTTCAATAGGAGGGGTAATAGCTTGAATTGCCTACTCTAGGCTAAGCTCCTTATGCTCACTTATGCGTTTTAAAAATTTTGTAAGACTGAACTTAACAGCCCAGGTAAGGCGGTCCACTCCTCAAGCAACGTAAACAAAGGATGTGAAGACCACAGGTTTCCAAAAGCTCTGCTCAGCAAGGGGCCAGCGTTTTTATTCAGATTTAGTTCAGGTTTCCTCCCGACAGATGCACTTGTGGGAGTTGGCTAAAGAGAAAGTGGAGCGATTGCAGTCTGGTTTCTTACAGGTTTGTGATCCCAGAGCTGCAGTCCTGAGGTAAAATACTGATTTGTGAACTTGTCAGGGGGAGCAGGAATGGCTGAAAGGCGACGGAGGCTAAGTGTGTCACCGCGGCTGTGGTGGGGCTATGCTGCTCGGCAGGACAGCCCACTCTCCTGTTTGTGCCAGAACCTCACTCCTGAAACCAGGGCAAGTCCCTAGTGAACAACAACAAAAAAAGCAACTATCATGAGAAGGAGAGAGGAAAATGAATCAGAGTGGATTGAACAGAAAATCTAAGCTAACACTGATGCTGTACACAAGTTCCCAATCTTTTTTATCAAGGTTGTTCTTTTCTTTTTTTTAAAGAGCAGGAATCATTTAACACAAAGAAAATAATATAATTTTAAAGCATGACCACCCTAAAACTGCACATATAGTATCAGACAGGGCCTATGATGACAAAAGCATCATTTGATATACCATAACCAAGAGCTTCCAGAAGGCTTTGTTTCATTACTTGGTGATTACTGACATCCAATTGGTGTACTTGAAGAACCTGTGATGGTTCATAACCTGAAACATTCCACAGCCATTTAATTACTAGCCTAGCATTAACTATTCCTCAGATTGTTTGTGCACGCATGCAATATTGCGTGTTCAATTCAAACCCCACTTTTTCAACAATACAAAATGAACAAAACAAAAGCAAAAATAATACAAATACAACATGGAGAATATGACGATGAAGTAATCTCCAAAGGGCCTTCAATAAAATCCCCACGTTAAAACGAACACACTAAGAATTCTACATTAAATCTTTCCATTGCATCTAAACAATCTTCGACCACAGGGAAAAATACATTGCTTAAAGCAGTCCTACATGAGCCCATTTTGGCATTGGGCAAATGTTTGGAAAAATGTTCAACTAAGACAGTGACACTGAGTTTCCCTCAGATCTAGGCAACATAAACAAGCATTGTTATTGTCTCAGTTCTGGCAAAAGCACTACCGAGAGAAAGAGAGTTCTTTGATGGCGAGCAGTAAAATAAAGATATCAGAATTTGTGATTGATGACTTTTGTTGGCAGAGGGAAAAAATCTGAGGGTCAGACCCTGAGATGTAGCTTGAAGGTTTAAACAGAACTGGCCTCGCTGATTTGTAAAATTTATTCTGAAGTCTTCAGGCCAAGGTTGTAGACACAGACTCTAAACAGAGCTCTGATATCAACTCAACACCACATCACGCTAGCATATTCCCCAGATTCAAAACAAATAAACCGACGCAGACATTTCATGTAGTTTTCTGGTACTATATGTTCCATTTATAAACACTTGGGATGTGTTGTGGTCTGATGTTGAAGAATTAGAAGACCACAGAATTTAATCAATATCTTGGCCATGGAAGAGAGGCATGCTGCCAAGTGAATTGGCACACACAATGTGTCTTATTCAGGCACTAGAGAGGAAGAGAAGAGACAAATTGTCCTTTTTAGGAGGTGTGCTTTGACCCATTGGGACTGTCCACATTGGTGAAACAACCTACAGTTCAATGATAAACCACAAAGGGACGCACTGTATAAAATCAGTGATATGGAAACTTGGAAGTTGTTTGTAATATTTACATTCTAGACAATTATACAACTACTTAAAAGGATTTCTGTTAGGTCTAAGTTTTGGGGCTTACCATTGTGCTAAAGAGTAAAGCCTTAATAAAACATGTCTACAAGACTATCTCTATACTACTCTGCAAGTATTACTGGCACTTGCTGATGCAGCAATAGTCTCTTGTTGTATTAGTACATGTGTGCTTTAGCCTGCTAAGTAGCTAGTTGCTGTTATCCTGATAGCACACGTATATCACAGAGATGTCTATTTGATGTCTGCATTTACATCTCAAGATGTATATATTTTTAGAGTGTTTGCTCATCTGCAATACATCTATAGGACGTTTCCTATCAGATGTCAAATAAACATTTAGAAAATGTCTTTAAGACGTTTATGATTTAGAATGTATGTAAAACTGACATCTTAAAGACATCTATCAGATGTTTGTACACCGCAGATGCTTTCCAGATGAAGCGATCTTTAACAGACATCTTGCAGACGTACTGTACGCCTGATATCTGGGTAGCTTACTAGTAGGCAATTGTAAAAGAGAAGAGTCAATGTTATTAAATGGTTTTAATCATAACAGTTACGTTTCAGTGTATATATTAGTAAATATTCTTTTAGTGAACTCAAATTAAATTAGTTATCACAACTGGATTTTACAGTGTATGGTCTGTTATGGTCACTCTAACACAACATGTTAGAGTGTGCTGCTGAATGTACTGACAAGCATTTATGATAAATTAAAACACTTTAATGCCATTTCTATTGAAAATTGTGTCATATTTCAATATTTTTGAAACTGCATATTTGTAATAAAGTTGTAATTTAGTAGTCTACATTTAAAATATATTACTTTAAATGTAATATCGAAAAAACCGCTAGTTAAAATTATAATAACGTACTTTACATGTGCTTTATTGAGTTAGTCAACACATGTACTTGACAAAAGATTATGAAAACTTAATGATTTAAACTGCACTTTAAAGTAAAACTTTTACAAACTGCACTTTTTAAAAGTACTTGAGTATGTTAAGAAACAAAGAGAGTACACTTTCATTCCCAAGTACACTTAGGAAGCCCTTTATTTCATTAATATTATATTAACTTATTTATTTGTTTGTTTGTTTACTTGTTTATTATTTAAATATACTTGTAAGATTTCAAGGACACCTCGGTAACAATCCCATACAAAAAAAGCAAATTTATTTGTCCAAGGAAAGTTAGTTGGCTAACTGGTTAGTCTGTGAGCTGAAAAATATATAACAAGGGCATCCAATTCTTCCCCTGGTAGGCCAGCTCTAATTAAACACAGCCAGATAGTTAAGGTTTTCAGGGATTACTGGTAACTTCAAGCTAGGTGTGTTGGAGCCGTTTGGAACTCTGCAGAACTTCTCAAGGAGAAAGATTGGACACCCCTGATACAGAACAACAAAATGTTAAACTTGACCATTTATCCTCTCTCCTCTCTCTCTATATATATATATAATGTATAGATATATATATATATATCTATATTATAAATATATATTATATATATATATATAATAACAGTGGGTACGGAAAGTATTCAGACCCCTTAATTTTTTCACTCTTTGTTATATTGCAGCCATTGCTAAAATCATTTAAGTTAATTTTTCCCTTATTAATGTACACACCCACACCTATTGATACAGAAAATAAAAAAAAAAAAAAAAAAAAAATAAAAAAAAACCCCACACAGGACGGGAGGGACATAAAATTAAATTTTTTTATTTTTTTTTTTTATTTTTTTGTTTTTTTGTGCCAGATTTTATTTATTTATTTTGTAGTTAAAAAAAAGGAAAATGGGAAAAAAAAGAAAAACTGAAATATCACATTTTCCTAAGTATTCAGACCCTTTGCTCTGTATTTAGTAGAAGCACCCTTTTGATTTTAATACAGCCATGAGTCTTTTTGGAAATATGCAACAAGTTTTTCACACCTGGATGTGGGGATCCTCTGCCATTCCTCCTTGCAGCTCCTCTCCAGTTCTGTCAGGTTGGATGGTAAACGTTGGTGGACAGTCATTTTTAGGTCTCTCCAGAGCTGCTCAATCGGGTTTAAGTCAGGGCTCTGACTGGGCCATTCAAGAACAATCACAGAGCTGTTGTGAAGCCACTCCTTCATTATTATAGCTGTGTGCTTAGGGTCATTGTCTTGTTGAAGGTAAACCTTCGGCCCAGTCTGACGTCCTGAGCACTCTTGGAGGCGGGGGAAGAACGGCTAGAAGGAAGGTTTTCGTCTAGGATATCCCTGTACTTAGCCGCATTAATTTTTCCCTCGATTGCAACCAGTCGTCCTGTACCTGCAGCTGAAAAACACCCCCACAGCATGTTGCTGCCACCACCATGCTTCACTGTTGGGCAGTATTGTACAGGTGATGCGCCCAAAGTGCCTGGTTTTCTCCACACATAACGCTTAGAATTAAGGCCAAAAAGTTCTATCTTGGTTCTATCTATCTCATCAGACCAGAGAATCTTATTCCTCACCATCTTGGAGTCCTTCAGGTGTTTTTTATAGCAAACTCCATGCGGGCTTTCATGTTTCTTGCACTGAAGAGAGGCTTCCGTCTGGCCACTCTGCCATAAAGCCCCGACTTTTGGAGGGCTGCAGTGATGGTTGACTTACTACAACTTTTTCCCATCTCCCTACTGCATCTCTGGAGCGCAGCCACAGTGATCTTTGGGGGACTGCTTTACCGCGAGCACCAAAGGACACCTCTGCTCCCCCCACAGCTCAGGTTGGCCCGGACTGGAAAGCTATCAGGAAAGGCCACCCGTGAAGGGTAAGCTCCCAAACTTGTCTTACAGGAAGGAGGAGTGGACTTGGACAATGTGCTAGCAGTTTAGGGAGGAAACCCCCCTTTTTAAGTGCAGCAGAAATTTTTTTGGTAACCTTGGCCAGATCTGTGCCTTGACACAATTATGTCTCTGAGCTCTTCAGGCAGTTCCATTGACCTCATGATTCTCATTTGCTCTGACATGCACTGTGAGCTGTAAGGTCTTATATAGACAGGTGTGTGGCTGTCCTAATCAAGTCCAATCAGTATAATAAAAAACACCGCTGGACTCAAATGAAGGTGCAGAACCATCTCAAGTATGATCAGAAGAAATGGACAGCACCTGAGTTAAATATATTGAGTGTCACAGCAAAGGGTCTGAATACTTAGGAAAATGTGATATTTCAGTTTTTCTTTTTTAATTAATACTGTCCAGCTTTGCTATCTTTTAAAAAAAATGTCAACAATTCTGTGTATGTTTATGTCAATATGGGGTGCACGGGCGCTGTGAATCGAGGCGCCATGACAGAATGAGGCGAAAAAAAAACAAACAGACGTCAAAAAACAAAAAAAAAAAAAAAAAAAAAAAAAAAGGGAAAGAAATAAAAAAAAAAAAAAAAAGAAAAAAAATAAATTAAAGATTTTAGCAATGGCTGCAATATAACAAAGAGTGAAAAAAATAAGGGGGTCTGAATACTTTCCGTACCAACTGAATATATATAATTACTATAAGATATATATACACCATTGGACTGAGCTACTTTAATACTATTGCTGAATCGTGACATTATATTGCTTTTGTCATTTCCTAATTATCATTTGGATACCGATGTTAGTGAAGTATTATTTTGATTTACAGGGTAAATTGGCTTTTCAAAGGAAGCTCATTTATCTTTGGAACAAAAATGAGACAGACACTTAAGGGTGGAGAAAGACATACACAGAAAGAGAAAGGAAGTCTAAGGCACTCTTAGGCCGTGGGTAGAGTGCTGTGTGAAAAGGGCTTCAGCCTTTGGCTTTCTGTGCATTTTAACACACCATAAATCATTCTCCTAGCCGTCCCATGTATTCCGTGAATGATATATTTTATTTACACTACAGAGGAAAACACACATGGTCGTTATTAATCATCTCCCACCTTTAATAATGATTCAACTTCCACTCATTCATCACACAACTTTTAAGCTGGGCTTAACACAAGAATAAAAAAAGAGAGAGAAAGAGACAGATGAAAGAAAACAAACAAACAGTACTGGCTAACAAGCAAGATTTTTCTGAGGTTTAGGAACAAAGGGACTAATAGCGCCATTTTCCTGTTGTGAATACAATGACAATAAAATATAGTCTGTTTGTCACGTGCCCACAGGTTCTGGAATAAATACCTGAGCGCGATTGTGACAACAAAATCTTAAGTACACAATTTTGCTAACTAACCTCACTTATGATTTTATTGCTAGGTAAACATTAGCAAAGAGCCAGTCAAGTCTCTTTGTTCTCTCTTAAATACACTTGTAATGATAAACACAAACATATGTGCTATAAAAATCTATTGCATTTCACTCTATGGCTGTGTTAGTGTCAAAATTCATTAGAAGTGCAGCAGGGAGTTATCCCTCATAACGCTGAGGCACAGCCAGACTTCAGTGAACATGAGCCGTGCTGAGGTTCTCTGTAGTATCTTGGTGTGAAAAAAAAACCCTTCCTGCAAGCACTGAGCACTTATGTCAGATACAGCCCTATATGTCTTTCAGTCGGCATTGATTTCTCCTGTTATTAGAGATTTAGCCACATATCTGTCTCGCCACAGACATTGTACAAGACACCTAACAGTACAGTCTGTTTGGATAGTCTCCAAATCACACAGTTCACACGAAGCATATGCTTTAGGGAAGCAAGGGAGGCACAAGGGTGAAGAATGAATAGAATTTCTACTATCTAATGTCCATTTCAAGTTTCGAGTGGGTTGCAGTAAAATATTAGGCTTTGGCTAACTGAGGGGTAGCTGTAAATGGCATAGTGCAAACTGTGACTGATTCTCCAGTAATTGCTGAAAGGGATAATTCAAGAGGGAATAAAAATGATGTCTTCATTTACCCTTGTCATTCCAAACCCTGGGCGACATCAGGGTATGACTATGAAACACAAAATGTGTTTTTGATGTCTTTTTTGTCTATATAATGAGAGTCCAGTGTTGTTTTGGACCCCAGTGACAAACCTCCAAGGGGGCCTCATGATGACTTAAAATCAGACAAGATATTTGACTCCCTCAACTTTTTCTTTCTTTCTTTTTTTTTCTTTTCTTGATGTTGGCTTGGAATGTCTGGATATGATGAATTTTGTACGACTGGAAAATGCATGTAAAATCATTGGTTAAAAGTTCTTAAAACTTCTAGATTCCTGAAATTTAATTATTTTACTGGATTATTTTAATCTATGGACTCTCTGTGAATCACTGCTTTCATTGAATGGATAAAAACAGATCAAAATATCTCCTTGAACATTTCTTCTCTAGATGATGACAGAATTTTCTTCTTCTTTTTTTTGTTGAATTTTGGATAGGAAGTTTGGGCTAGATATTGGCATTTTCAGTGGGCTTTATTCACATCACATCCATCACATTTACAGAATGCACATTTTGAAATGCTAAAGGTTTATTCAATCAACATTTGAGTACACCAGTTTATGGATTAGCTTTAAAACTATTGAAATAGATACAGCTGAAGCTAACAGACAAGTGAAATGTTGATTAGGTCTTTAAGTGTAATTTAAAAAGTAGCAATCATCAAAATACTTTGGATTCCTTGAAAGGCAGCTGTTTGAAGCCACCAGGAGGCCAGTGAATTAAAGACAATCAAGCAGATCAGCGCTAACAGCTTGTGCTCCTCCCTTCTTCCTTACAGAGGCATTCTCCCACGAAATAAACCCGCGTTACAACAGATTGATTTCAATGTCTGTGTGTTTTCCAGCACCTCTGTGGCAGACTCAACAAAAGGGATGAGCTTACAATACCACCCCTTACACCCAAGTAATTTATGGCACGCCGTGCGCTCAGCAAAGTGCAGCAAAAGGCACCTGGCCTAAAGCATAAAAGAGCACATAGCACCAGAAAGAGAAGGATTTATCTTGCAAAATAAAGTGGGAAGTAATTGAAACAGTGCAGAAGTGAGCTTTTGATTATGTTGTGGATGCACTCTGTCATGTCATAATGGCTCTGGTGCCCTGAACCGCAAAACCATGTATGCTTAATGAAGCAAAAACAGCTCCACATGAAACAGCTATCTCCAACTTTTGAAGGCAATATTGCTATCATAAAGCATGCTCGGAGTAATAGAAATAAGATTTTCACAAGTCCAGCAAATGCATGCTAAGGAGGTTAACTGCTGTGTTTCTTGACAACCCAGAAGGCGGCTCCATCTAATAAGGGTGGCAGCGCCTTTATGGTCTCTCTCTCAGGATGACTGCTTTTCACTGGCAGTGGCAAAAAGCATTGTTTATAAGGCAGTGTGTTGAATATGCAATAAAACGGCTAAAAAACAAAACGATTCCCCTTATGCAGACAATAAATGGGGTGAATATGAACATCACTTGTGCCGTTTAAAGAGACTGCATAATTCAGTGTTTATAAGTGCTGTTGCTAAGGGTGACATTGTGATTATTACTCATATCAATTGCACCCTATTAACACGAGCACTGTTAAATAATAGTTTTGCAGGAGAAGCTGCCATTATCATGCTGCCATATTAAAATGACTGACATACAAACTGTTCTGTCAAACTGTATAAAGTAGAAAAGCAATAGGCTGTGTGTCACAGTGTTTTTACTATGGGTAAGGGGTATCTTTATGCACAATGCGAGACAAACAGATAAGAAATGGTGGCAATAGCAATATGATAAAAGACAAAAAATCACTTGTTCCTCCTTTTCCCCTTATTATATATATTCTATATATAAATATATTAAAGTCAGACATTGACAGAACAATATGAATGGTGCCAATATGTAAACATTAAAGTACTTTTTATTTCCACTGTTAAGACAATATTGCAACAAGACATACAATATGAACATTAACATAATTTAAGGCTTGAAAAAACACTACATTGATAACATAACATAAAACCCTAAAATAACTGCACTGAAAAAAGTGTAGTATTTACTTTGAGAAAAAAAAATCACATTGCTAGTAAATTTCATAAATAATTACAAAGAAATATAATTTATTATCTTATGCAGATTCTTTACCTGCGGCACTCACACTCCTAACAGTTCTATAAATTACACCAAGCAAACTTTGGCCAAGTAATTAATTTTTATTTTACACCATCAATGAAAATAGTTCCAAAAGAAGCCGAAGCACCAAGATTTTCCATTTCCTGTTCCCTAATATCTTTAGTAATTATGGAACAACACTCTTAGTGATATAGTTGCTGTGGTGTTTGAAACAAAAAAATACAGATGAGTATTACATTTACTTCATAACTATTACTTTTCTGTGACTATTTTAAGCCCCACTCATCCTATGCCCACACATTCAGCTTTCCTATTCACAGCAATCACATTCCACCAAAATGTGCCACAGTCCTGACAAGTAACCATTAACATGACCCCCCCCCTTCCCACTTTTGCTTTCTCAAATTTGGTCTGTCCCCTATTTGTGCAGATGATGTATTGAAATCCATGAGCCTATAATCCTATTAATACAGCTCTTGTCCATGTTACATTTATTTTCCTCCTAATATCCTGCTCCGGCCTCCTCTCTCTCTCTCCTCTTGTCCCTTGGCTGACCTTGGCCCACGTACTCTCCTCTCCTCTCTGAGAGATATTCAGATTTATACCAAATATAATGGTCATTGCGGGTTTCATAACAAGCTTCCTGATAGTGTGATCAAGGGCTGTTTAGCTTGAATGACCGCGTCAGTCATCTTCTTGAACTAAGGGCTCATGCCAAACTGGAGAGAGCCGGATGGGAATGTTTACAGTGTCATTCTGTGAAACGCTATCGGTACTTGACCTTTCAGCTATTATATGACTATGACGGTACAGGCCAGATAGTTGCAGAGAAAGCTCTAAGAGTCATACTTTTTCAAATTCTACATAAACATCACATTAAAATGATTTGTGTACACAGCATACTCACATAGAAGCAGTGCATGATGGAAATTTTTCATAAGAGCTTACTGTAACTCATTTCTAAAAAAAGGGGAATAGATGTATTTCATCCTTTAACCAGATCGCCCACATGTCTGCCTTGATGTCTGCATAGGAGATGAAGGCCCCACAAACACCTAATCCTAATGGAAATCCTTGTCATACATGCCCACAGTAATGGTTTATGGTTCTGACCATAAGCGCCAATCCAAACCCAGTCCTCCAAACCCATAAACCAATCAGTTCCACAGCCAAATCCAAATGAATCAAGTCCAAACTCTTCAGATGGCCACAGACGCGCTCACTTACCTATCATCATCTCTGAGAACGGCCTCAAATAGAGTATTTTTACAAGCTCAGAGCACTTCATGGGGTGAAGATAGAGTCTAATGGATATGAATGGATGAGCCTTGAGTGAAGTGAAGACATGTATTTACACAGGATCTAGAATCTTCTTCTTCTTTACATGCTGAGAGGAATAGGACAGTTTACTAAGCTCTTCACAGGATGAGGGAGAGATCCTGATGGAGAGCACACTGTGGACAACACATGAACCACATTAGCCAATCACAATCTCTGCTATGGAGGAAAGATGTCATTTTTTGCAGGCATTTGAATGTGAGAGTTGTTTTACAGTACCCACTCAGTAAACACTCACAATGTGTATTTTCTCTCACGTCAGCAAAAATGCGGCCATGTCTACGACATTCTTTTGTGATATTAATCATCATATCAACACATAGCTCGTTATGGAAATGTATAATATATGGCAGATATGTGCAGATTTAGTCTGTGAAATTCTTCAGCAGTTTACATATTTCTTTAATCAGATTAATATTCAGAGGCACAAAGTATATGGTGATTTGTTGTCATAGTCAGAACCAGGCAAGATCTGCTCAAATGGAAAGACATGTTTGCACAGAGAGGTATTGTGGTGGATGTCAGTGAATGAGAGCAGAACAATACAAGTGAGGCATTGAAGGAGTAACTGAAAAGTTTAATGTGACTTTCAGTTCACCCCATAATGCCTTGTGACTGATGAAACATTTCCCATGATTCACAGAGGCCTCTGTCAGCAGTGATGTAAAAAGCCCTAGAGGCAGGGACCAGCACCTAGCCTCACAGTTTCAATTTCAATTTGTTCCTCAACAGAGAGAAAGCAAAAAAAAAATAAAAAATTGGGAGCAGACATCACACTGGTAAGCAGAAACGTGTCATTAATTAAAAATCATGTTAAACAAACATTTGCAATGTCTTGATGTAACACAAATAAACAGTTTATACAGCATGTTTATAACCAGGATTTTCAGGGAAGACGCTGGCTAACAAGAAAAATGCATTTAATTTACATATCTTACCAGTGTCTGTGACCAAAAAAAAAAAGCCTGATGTATAAAGAACTTTGACAAAAAGAAAACCCCCATTAATCCCTCATAACCTCCTGTTTGTAACTGGAAAAGGAACAAGTTATAATAGTGCAGAGAGAAGAGTGGAGAGCAAATGGAAGCCCTCATTAAAACATCTCCAGCTGTATAGTGGAGAAAAAAGCTTGAATGAGGTGCTCAGGGATGTTAATAGAGATCAAATGGAAAGGTAGTGCAAAAAAAAGAAAAAAAAAGATGAGGGTTCATTACTCTGGTGGAAGGTAAAACACACAGAGACACCTCACATAGAGAGACAGCTATAATGGGTCAAGCTAATGAACATCAGACAGACAGACAGACCAATAGGGTGGTTATGATGGGAAGGAGGAACGAGAATCAGACAGATAGACAGAGAGCCTCTAGGTCCAGCCTTTGAAGATGTACGGGTTACATCGGCAAGCACATATTCTTTGTTCTCATTCTCTTTTATAATTTCATTATAAAATTTCACTTTCACTTCCTATACTTGGATATTTTCTTAAAAGAGAAATATCATTCTAATACCCCGTTTGCACCTGATGCTAACATTTCAGGTGAGCAGAGAAAAAAAAAAAATTCAGTAGTGTACATTTGTAGTGTAAATGCTTGCTATGTCTCATATAACAGTAAATACTTGTGAATTGACCCAGCTGTCAATCAACCATTGCACTAATACAAAGGTTTTAATTTTTTATTTAAACCCTTTATGTGTGAAATACCTGATAGTTTTAATGGTTTTGAAAAAAAAAAGATCTTTTACTCACCAAGGCTGCATTTTTTGGGATTCAGAAAATAGTGATAGTGAAATAGTATTAATATTATTGAAACCTAATCTACTATTTTTAATATATTTAAAATATAGTATTTGTATGAATATATTTTAAATGTATTTTTTTTTGCTGTAATGGTAAAGCTGCATTTTCAGCAGTCATTATGCCAGTCTCCAATGTCACATGATCCTTCACAAATCAATCAAATATGCTGATTTCTTATTATCAATGTTGAAAAAAGTTCTGCTGCTTAATATTTTTGTGGAAACGTGATACTTTTTTTCGAATTCTTTGATGAAGAATCATTCATTAAAAAAAAAAAAAGGGTGACACCGTACCCGATAGGAAAGGTAAACAATGCTTTCTCTGACACCTCATTATGGTAAAATATTAAATTGTATCATAAACTGTATTCTCTCTCAGTCTGTCTCTCTCTCTCAGGTGAAAGCTCCTCCACACAGAGGAAATGAGGGGGAAAATGATGATCCCCCCTTCCAAGCCTAATTTTTTCCCCATCCTTCTCTCAGTCTACATGTCCCTCCCCTGTTTTTCTTCTTGTCTGCAAAGATGCAAGACTCTCCGGCCAGGATGACAGAAAATCGAGGTTGCAGTTGCTGAAATCCCTCCTGTGCCTTCAACTCTAAACACAGGGTCAGATGTCAGCCTACAGCTATGCACGAATCTACAGTATAGAGAGGAGAGAGAGGGGGGGGACCCAAAAACATTGTGCCAGATACTTCCATTTTTTTCTGTCCCAGTGTCAAACAAATCATGTCTCAAGCAGAGCACTGGCAAAACAAGGTGGAAGTATCAATTCCAGAGAGGTTTACCGTCAGTCTGTATTCATCTTTCATTCAGTCTTATCAAAATAAAGCACAGGGAAAAGTTATCAGTCAATATCACATGCACACAATAGGTAATAGGTAATGGCAATAGGTAAATCACAGCTATGCTAATATTCAGTAAATCAGCATGACTGTGATTTTCTTTTATACTTTCTTATATTTTGTTGGGGCCAAATCAAATAAATAAAAATGTGTATATACAGTACTGTGCAAATTTTCACCAACAAAAAATGGTTTAAAGCCAGTTATTTTGATCTTTTGCCATAGTGTGTCAGTAGGAATTAATAGTTTGCATTTCCAAACATTTATTTTCCATTAATTGTAATAATCCAGTGAGATTTTCGTATGCACAAGGAGTCTAACAACAGCCAGTGCTCCACACAGAGATCTGATCTCACCATCATGCAGTCCATCTGGACCTGTCTTATATTTGTTTGTCGTGCATTACATGTTTGTACTACATTACATTAATACAAAACTTGAAATCGCATCATATGACCCCTTTAAGTAAAATATGGATTTATATACGTTTCCTTATTATTACTGAACACTCCAGGTAGATGAGAATTAAGTGCTTTTTATTTGCTTACAGTAAGTGTAACATTGATATGTTAAAACTGACAACTTGGTATAACATGCTATATGCTATGGCACTACATAATTTATTGAGAAATAAAAAAATCCTCACCACATAATCAAACACTTTACCAGCTCTAAAAATACTACAATGTGTAAAATAAAAATTTTATTCACAGTGAGAATAAGCATCTGCCTTTGATGCAAGGACACAGATTTCATCAATGCAAAAAAGAAGAAGAAGAAAAAAAAGATGATGCCACTTGTAAAGGTCTATTATGAATGACTAGAGTCTGGTAGTAAGGAAATGCTGTTTGAAAACACATCCTCATTTCAGACAGAGCGGATCTATGGCTGCAAGTGAAAAAAAGAAAAGCCTCCATAAAATCTTGCCTTTACTGCTTATAGCATTATCTAGCTTATGTGTATCATAAAAGGAGAGTAATTCGTCTATAAAGTAATAAACTCCAGAATAAGGAGAGAATATATCCTGTGTAACAATACACCTCACTGGGATAGATTAAACATGACAATATGATTTACAAAGTCCACCTATAAATTACCAGAATATCTAATAGGTTGAATATTCAAGTCGGAGGCGACGCTGAAGTCTTTATCCGGCAGCGGCGGGTCGCAAAGTATGTCTGACATCAAGGTACGGGTCCTGCCATGGTGTCACACAATGCACTGTATCATTCCTCCGTTAATAAAGGCATGGCCGGCAGTAGGGCTTCAGAGCAGAGGCAAAGTTATGGAAAATATTTCTCTCCCAAGGACATGGCACCAGATGTGCAAAGACTTATGGGAGCAATCATAGGTGGCCAAGGCTCGGGCTGTGAGGCCTTATTAAGTTAGGCTGCAATCCAGCACCTTCAACTTATTAAGCTGTCAAGAGTTGCAATGATTAAAACCAAAGAAAGGTCACGAGCAGACCTTCGGCATTGTGCAAGGGCTGGTATTTTCTTTAGTAGTGCCGGCCCTAATGAAGACATTTTACACTTGCAGGTGGGATTTGATGAAATGGCTCTTTAGCAACGAGCTCGTGTTCTTTCTCTTCCTCTCCTTTTTTGTATGTCTGAGAGGCTTGTGCACATCGTCAAAAGTTTCGCAGTTTTTTTCTCCCTCATCTCATCGAATGTGGAATACAGAGAAATTAACTTATTCTGAAAGACAGGATGAATGGGAGAAAGAGAGAGAGGCCTGAAAGAGAATCAAAATCGTTTCTTTCGCCAGCACTCGAACGACCGGTCTCACTCTCAGATGGCTTTGCATACGATCATCCACGGAGATCAAAGCCGAGAAGGCCGCGGTAATAATTACCGGCTGGGTGCCTACTCAGAAACGTTCAGCATGGGCAGGGCTGTCGCCTAAATATCAGCCGGCACGTTCTGCTGATGAAGGGATTTTAATTTCTGCCGGCTTCGTGCCATCATCTGCCTATGGAGATTATAGAAACACAGCAATCCGCCAAGAGTTTTATTGAGAGCTGTCACTAGTATATGTCTCAATGCCCGAGGTTCGGGCGCATTCCTGATATATTCACCTGCCAGGTCGGATGGTGTGGTTTGTGAAGTGGATTGCCGCTAAGTTGTGTTGAAAAGGCAGCTTGCTTGCCTGAGGGTCAAAGAATTGGTCCGAGAACCTTATCTATTGTAATAAGACTTATTTTAGTCCATGCAAGATGTCAGTAATGACACCTTCACTTTTGTGACACTTTGGCCTCTCTAAAACAAGAACATAAATCGTGAAGCCACAAAGACCAAACTCACACGATAACTATTTTCCCAGAAGCTACAACTTGGTGACATCGTGTAGTCGATTTCAGTAATACAGCACTGGATATTGCTGAAACATAAGGTGGAAAAAAGGAGGGTACGGAATGTGCCTGTCTCATTTCAAAGCGTGCCCTTGACATCTTTGTAGATTGGCTTTTTTCTCTTTCCTGCATTGCCCAGGACACTGCTACAGCTGCAAATTGCCAATGACAGATATGCAAAATGGGGGTCATACAAAGTTCTCAGTCATTTTATAAAGGAGACACATATACTGTGTGTCTGTCAGCTTGCTAGAGGTGCTGGGTGACCTCTAAAAACTATTTTCATATGCTGAAATATATATTCAATAGCACATATTGCTGTATCTCCAAATGAGAAATCCCATGTAGCGAGAACTCATTTAGCTGTTCTTGAGGCTAGTGTCACTGTCAAAGTTGAAATGAGAACAAGCACATGTGGTTTAGGGGCACACGATTTCTGACATTGTCTTGCAAAAGTTGTTTGTGCCCTGTGAAATGCCAGACTTTTCTTTAAGCTCACTGGGAATGACTCTTTGACTCCTTCACTTCACAACATTAGCAAACAGCTGTCAACCAAAAAATAAAAACATAAAAAAATCCCGGCGTCCATGTATTGGTTAACATTCAGTTCTTTAAGGTTACGGTGACCTATCTACACGCTGCGGGATCTGCGCATATAGTCAAAAAGCCGCTGAGATGCCCCCTTCCTTAGGCTTCAAATGTCCTAATTACTCCTGTGTGCCTCACAGGTCAAGCCGAGCTTTCCATATAGCCTGGCACCATAAGAGTATTCTCCCCTCCATTAGCATGACATTTCAATGCACAGGGCTAAATGTTCCCACTCCTTAAACTCTCAGCCTCCGAGGATTCTGTGGCCTACATAAAAGACTCAGCTTAGACCTAAGCTGTTCCTTTTTGCTGTTGGGGGAAAATGCTATCAGAGAACTGAATGAGGAAAGTTTGTTCCAATTGAGGCAAAGCAGAGAAATGGAGCTATGACCGTGTTGCATTTATGTAAAATGCGAGACACTGTGAAGCTTGAGGAAAAAGAGGTATGCAGATTTAGGGACACATTAGAGTTCATGCAAAAATGAAATAATTTACTAACCCACAAGTTGTTTCGAATCTTTGACATTCTTCTGTGGAACATAAAAGATGATATTTGGAAGAATATCATGATTGTTATTTCTATATAACCAAACCAAAAGCACCAAAAAAGCACCATGAAAATATCTAGCCAAATTCGATAGATTTGTATGAAAAACAGACTGAAAATTGCATCATTATTCACTAAAAACCTTGACATCCATCCAAGGCATGTTCATAAGAGTTCACTGAGTGAAGCAAGGATGTCCGATTCATGAGCGAATGTTTCCTTTAAGCCATTTTTTAACAAATCAATTGATCCAGTTCATTCACAAATCAGACTGATCTAGTTCCTAACATCAACTCTTTGACTATATAATCCTTCAGAAGACTTGCAATATAGCACACGAGTCATACGGACAATTTTAATGATGCTTTTGTGTACTTTCCACAGCTTGAACGCTCCAGTCCCCGTTCATTGTAATTGCACTGAAAACAGAGATGAGCACATTATCCAAATTTTCCTTTTTGTGTTCTGCAGAATAAAGAGAAAATGTCAGCCATATTTAAAACAACACGAGAGTGAGCAAATGATGACAGAATTTTCATTTTTGGATAAACTATCCCTTTAATGGCCGTGTGTACAGTAACATCAATAATGCTTTAATGATGCACAACATCAGAGCGCTTGCATTGTCTGATACCATCTGAATATTCGTTCAAAAGTAGTCTTGAATCAATGTTTTCTGGTGGATTAAAACCAAACAGCAAGCATTACCAAAAAAGACAGCAGATGAGTATGATGTGTTAAATGCTGTTAAAAGACTTGCCTTCAATTTCAAGTGTAGAAGCGCACCCCATACACCTTGTTCGCAAAGCAGAATCTATTAAGGATGTAAAATCTCTGCCTGTCCCTTTTTCATTCTCTCTTTCTCTCTCTTTTCTAACAGTTCCCAGTATACCTTTTGCTGCACCTGAAAGCTCCAGTTACCTGAAACAAATTGCCTGAAGAAATCTGCAACGCTTCTGGTCCTAAAAATGCTAAGGAGATGCAGAAGCTTGCACGTTAAATGAACAATACTCTCATGTTTATGCTCCTTTTTTATTTATAAAAAAAACACCCCACTTAAGAGAGAAATAAATAATTAAAAGATGAGAAAGTAACTTTGTAGTCTCTGTGCACTTGTGGTTTGTGCTCTGGGCGAAAACCAGCACCGTTGCGCAATAACTCCCCTGCACAAAAGCATATCGACACACTGCTGCAAGATGGAGTTTCACAGTGTGTTTTGAGAGAATCTTAGCGACGCAATTTTCATCACAATGGTGGGATGTGAGATACTGATTTAAAGACATAAGAATCGATGGGCTGTTTTTCTATAAGACCTGCTGTGCCACATCCAGCTTCATGTCTATTAAATTTGCTGCTTGGAGAGCAAACATTACTCCTTTGCTATGTGAAATACGCAGTGATATCCTACATATCCATGAGACTACTGAACACTTTTTAAAGAGAGCTAAAACATATTTAGATATCATGTTGAATGACTGAATTAGTGAATCCGTGAGGCTACAATACTAAAAAGCACAAGTAGGAGAGAAAAAAACCCTCGGGTGCTCTCTTATAGAGGGGATCTGCATGCTAGATATAGATATAAGACGGGAAGCCGGCCGGGGAGCCCATCCTAATGCAGTCGGAATGACAGAGAAGAGAGCATCCCTTGTTTCTTTTCCCCCTCTTTCCTTTCCTCTATCCGTGCCGTTAGAGAGCTCATTATAGAGTATGCAGAACTCTGGAGGAACGAGCGAGTGAGAATTGTGGGATTTCTGTACAGCTGTAAGCTACACTGCCATTCTCCCCTTACAGTCAGTTACTGACAGTTTATTGAATGCCAGCTTTCCAATGATTCCGATTTTGGGATTTGGGATACGATTTTGCTTACTTGCAACTTGTAGTCATTAATCCAGAGATCTGATTGCAGATCAGCTTTTATAGACAGAGCCACTAACGACTTATATATCTCAGATGGATGGGGAACTTCGAAAAACTCTGGCTTAATCACTTTTAGTGCTGTTACGCTAATAAAGGTTTCAAATCCCCATCCACTCCTGGAAATGCTTTGAAAGTCAGGCTTAGAATGATAGACCGGTTCAAAAGGTAACCTTGTGCACATCACCTATTGCAGCAAGGCCTGCAGAACAATGCGAAGGTCCGCTGAATAAAAAATTTCTCAAAAAAAGCAAGGAAGAAGACATGAAATATATAAATAACATAGCTGGGTTCACTCCGAGTTCATCGGCGGAAGGCCAGCAGTAAGACAGGAGATCAGGAAGTGAGAAAGAAGGTGGCAAAACAGGGAAAACTTTTCTTTTTCCACGCACTGAAGCCGTACCCCCTGCTCATAGGTGTTGCTAAAATGATTAGCTGCCAGCAATCAGCCTGTCGCTGAATCAGCTTTGAACTGGTCAGGGTCGACTTATCCCATGACCAGCAGCCGTTTGCGGCGGTGGGCTGAGCCACGCTGTCAGGTGAGAGCCGCGTTTTACTTGTATAATTCTCCAGATGAGAGTGATGAGTTCACAGCCTGCTTTTGGCACCAAATTGGGGGGCTGTTGACATATAATCGTTTTAGGAGGGTGAGCGGCTCGATATGGATTCTGTAACGTAGGCAAGTGCACACACGCACACATTCAGAGTGAATGACGGCGGGTAGACAGAAGGAGGTCAATAACAGGCTGGGCTTATCGTCCCATTTTCACGCTCCCCTCACTCTGGGCTCATCGTTTGTAGCAGCGGGGCAAGATGTGTGTGGGTACGGGTGTGTGTTTGTATGCACCGTACACCATCCCAATTACACATACACATCTCCTGGGTCTGCTTTCCAACTACAACATCAGTAGAATACGAACAGATCAAGTGTTTTTTGCCCTCTCATTTTTAATCACATCACCTTTTCCTGTGGTTTAACACATCCCTAGCCCACCAACAACCTCTCCCAGTGGAAGCGCTGAACTGAGAGATGACCCCAGTCATCAGACTCGGTCTGGGCTGATTTGTGGGGATACGCTCTCTCTCCTCCTGAGACAAAGTTTCAAGCCTTCATCTCATTGCCTTTGTCTGTCTCTCATCCATCCACACAAAGCATTGACTAAACTCACTCCTGCAGATTAGTAACGAGACAATGAAACAGAAATGTGCATGCAGGGTGTTATGCTTCTGCTTTTTGAAAAGGCACCACTAGCAGACTTTACTCAGTACTTTCCCTAAATGAGAGAAGACATGACAAAAAAAGTGTAATATATATTTATTTGGAATTGTAAATTAATAAATGATAGAATTAAATAAATATATCAAATACATGTCGTAATTTTATTAAGCTTATAATTTTAAAAACAAAGAAAAATGCATGAAATTCTGATAACTGTTTTTGTGATTTTCAGTCATACATAAGTGGGGGATGGTGGGTTTGGAAAAAAAAAAAGATACTAATAAATATATCATTCCAAATCAAAATAACCTTTGCAAAAGGTATCAAATTCTGCTATATAAATACATTTTTAAAAAAAAAGAATTCGCCCACGACCATTTAGAATTTGGGGTTAGTAAGCTTTTTTGGGGGTGTTTTTGAAGTCTTCACTGAGTCTGCTTTTATTTGATCAAAAATACTGTAAAAGCAGCAATACACTGAACAATTATTACAACTTAAAATAATAATTTTCAAAGTGTAATTTATTCCTGTGATCAAAACTAAATTTTCAGCATCATTACTCCAATCTTAAGTGTCATATAAAGACAATGATCGGCTTCAGAAAGTAATTTTAATATTCTGACTTTGTGCCGAGAAAAATTATTATCAAGTTGAAAACAGATGTGCCTGGTACGGGCAAGACGCCTCCAGTAGGTTCTTTGAATGAATAGAAAGTTCAAAAGATTATCTTAGCATTTCTTATATAATACAATATTATTGTACATTATTCAATATTTACAGACCTTTTGTTGAAAAAAAAAAAACTCGACCTTTACTGTATTATTTAGATAATTTATTTCACAAAATTTTTTTTGTGAAATATAATGTATATTATGTAATACATAACTGTAGGGCCAGGGCATAAGCGTCAGTGTGGCATTATCTGGAGGGAAAAAAGTTCTTATGCATACATCAACAAGACAGGGTATTTTCAAAAAATTTGAAGGGCATGTGTCCTTGCATTCTGTGTGTGTGCTAGAAGGAGGCAGTGATTGTTTATCTGTTGAGATGAATAAAGGCATTGATTTGTCCGCCATAATTGTGTGATTGACGGTGTCATGTTGTTACAACTAAGAATATCAATGACATCTTTTTGTCACGAGTCCTTTCTTTGAGCTGTTGTGAAGCAAAATGTATAATTATGGCGAAAATTTGTCATGATAGTGATAAAACGAACATTTAATTAAATTGTTTTAATATCTTGGTCTCACTTATTTCTGTGACGTTGACTGCTCTATGTTACAATGCAAGCACACATCTCACTATACAAACACTATTATAGCATGTGTTTGCTCTGTTCATAGCATCTCGCATAGTCAGGTAACTGTTATAATGTCTGCCTGTCATCGGCAGCCTGGGTTCTTATTGCTTTTTTGTTTGGCAACTACTGTCACTTTGAACTGCTGGGCAAGTGGCTACAAGCATGCACTGGCTTCATGCCGCTTCAGGGTGTAATAGTTTCACTCTCCCAGCATACTCACGCCATGCATCAATTTGCATGCCACACGCCACTTCATGTGCTCATTGGAGGTCAGCTCAGAACAGACCAGGCTGTCAGCTGCTTCTGTATTACCCTGCACCCTGGGAAGAGACATTAAAGACCAATAAACGCAGGGCGTATAATGGTGTGTGTGTGTGTGTGTTTTGTGTGTGTGTTTGACGTGGCCACCCCACAGCCTCTCATTTCCTCATGAATATACAACACAGTGGCGGCGTTCCAACTGACTGTACAGCACCAGAGGAAGGTAAAGACGTTATTACCTGAATCTCAACATCGGCCTTAGCTAACAGACCTACCATTTTGAAGATAATGGCAATATATTTACAGATTATCTTGGAAGATACATTCACACTGACCATTTTATATGACAAGTGCCCTTTTAAATCCTATTTAAGATAGCGTCAACACCACGGCCCATGACGTGGCAGTCATGCAAAGGAGTGTGGCAATTAAGTCATAATAAACAACAAATATAAATAAATAATAATCATGCCAGAACAATCACATGCCAGCAGGAACAGTCATAATATTGTCTGTATGGGGCTGAACCTGTAAATATGAGCATCAGTCAACACTAAGGTTCACTGTAAGTACTGTAAGTCACTTTAGATAAAAGTGTCTGTTAAATGTTTAAAAGTAAAAAAACAATGTATTATCCTATGTTGGGGGGGGGTGGGGGGGGGGGTTGGGGTGGGGTTTGTAATTGATGATAAAATTAATTATCGAACATTTTTTCCATTATTTACAGTGTTAAGAGTTACGATAGTAACTAGTTGGAGAAACATTCATTTCAAATATATTTTTTCAGCATTTTTCGTTATAAATATTCTTATAAAGCATCTTTACAGAAAAAAGTGCCAAACATGTAGATAAAAAAAAAATACAGCCACAGTTACACGTATTAGGTATGATACTTAATTTAGATTTTGTATAACACCTGACACAAACTAAGAAATTACTATAATATTTCTATTGAAAAAAAAGGTAAAATTATATATGGTTTGTCCAAGGTAAATTAAACTATAGCATATATTTTCATTGCATCTCAAATAAGATGGCCTGATGATTATTATCTTTTTCCCTCTTTAAATATTTGCACACTCTAAAAAAAGGGTCCAAAAAAAAAAAAAAACCCTCTTTATTGGCATCTAGCTGTAAGCTCAACAAAAAAGAAAAAAAAGAAACTATGCATAACCATTTTTGGGTGAGGTGGGGGGGGGGGGGGGGTTAACATTCATAGAAGATTTTCATTGCACAATCAATCAAGAAACTGTTCACTGAAAGGTTCTTTGCGGAACCCAAAATATGTTTTTTATGGTATTGCTGCGAAAACCCCCTTTTGGAACTTTTCTTTTATAAGAGTGTAATATTTACTTGGTATATACATATTGTTTCAAAATCTGACCCATATGTTGACTGGCCATCCTGGACTCCCAGTGCTCCCTATGGCCAGTCCATCCCTGGCTAGGCCAAACATTAATCAATTCAACATCAGCTCTCTTAAGCGAGTCCATGCGGCATTGAATGGGGTCTACTCCATGGTTAACATGTGTCTCGGTCATTTAGCATGCGGGTATCATGCCATCATGACTTTTAACCCCAGAGGAGGAAACTTGACGGCAGACCTCAGGGGAGAGCCACATGGTAATGGTAATTTCAGTGTGAAATGTAGTCCCTGGTAAAAAGGTCAAGGTATCAGCATAAGCCCCCTTGAGCCAGGCTTACGGCCTTTTCGGGACCGCCGGTACAAGACTGACCCCCATTCTCCTCTGCAGATCCTCCAGATATCCCAACACCTTCGAACCCCACAGAGAGAGAGAGAGAGACTGAGAACTGTGGAGCGCCATGTCGGAAAGAGGAGGGGGTCTGGTAAGATGAGTGGAACTCTGAAGGACCGCTTCACATCCCAATGAGAGAATTTGGTGTGGAAGTGAGCTTGTGTATGCAAGTGATCGATACCAGCAACCCATCTTGCTCATCTCAAACACACACACACATGCAAACACACCCAGGGTGCAACAGTGCTGTCTCACTCCGCCTCGTAATGAGTGTATAGGCTCAACACTGGCAGATGGGAGAAATGCCACCGTTGCAGAGCGTGTCACTCAGCTATGATAAGATGTATTAGAGAGGAACCGCTCCTTAAATCATGAGAGTATAAGCATATGTTGTTTGTGCTACTTTGTTTGCTTCTGGCTGGACTTTTTTTCTGCCTGTTTTATTTGTGAACTTGCTGTGATGTGGCGGGTCTTCAACAGCTGGTTCAGTCAAAGATGTTTTATCTGGGTAAATTTATGGAAAAAAGGAATCGGAATTGGAGACGAAACGTTAAAAATCGCTAAAAGAGCCGTGAAGTGATGTGCTGCTGTAGGTCGGCAGACTAGCATAACAAATATCTGTCAGAAAGCAAAGCTATTTGTCTAAAACTGCCCACATAATTTGTCATAAACTGAGCTCTAACTGAACATTTGGGAGGAGCATGCAGAGCTAATCCCTGTCAATCAAAACACAAGGACGTACATTAACGTTCAAAAGTTTGGGGTTCAGTAAGATATATTTTTTTTGTTTTAATGTTTTTGAGAGAAGTCACTTATGCTCACCAAGGCTGCATTTTTTGTTTTTTTTGGATAAAAAATACAGTAAAAACAGTACTATTGTGAAATGTAATTTTGAAATGTAATTTATTCCTGTGGTGGCAAAAGCTGATTTTTTTTTTGCAGCTATTAATTACTCTTCAGTGTAATATAATCCTTATTTGATGAATAGAAAGATCAGCAGCATTTAAAATAGAACATTTTTATAACATTACATATGTTTTTTTACTGTCAATTTAATGCATCTTTGTTGAATAACAAAAACAACTTTTGAATAGTAGTGTATTAACAACCGCTAAACATTCTATTATCTTTATTAGGTAGTCCAAAGATGGAATTCAGCTCTTAGGCAAGCACTATGTTTGCCTCCATCTCATTTCAAGATAATACAGAAATGTCAAATTGTGATTTCTGATTCAGTTTAAGATCCCAGAATCTCTTGAATCCAGATACAGTGGTCCCAAAAACTATTTAGACACTTTAGTCGCAGCCAGAATGTATGCATTTCATTGCATTATACAACAAAATTTGAAAATCAGTGGCATTTAATTTAAAGGAAGAAAGCACAGGCACACTTTTCAAGCTAAAACATTTCACAAAAAAGTAGTTGGTTAGGTTTTGAATTAAAAATAATGATACACTTGTCCAAATGTAGATAAAATAGGTCACTATGGTGTATTTTGTATTAGCAAACACAAGTTACTCATGTTCATATAATGTAATGTAACTACACCTGTGGTTACTCTGCCAGGGCACCTATGTGAAGAAACTCTTTCAATGATCCACTACATAATGACCTTGGGACCTGTTGATTAAAAGTAATAGTTAATAAGTTAGTTCTGAGAAAAGCTATAGAGTTCAGCATTTGCCTGCAAATGCCACTTTGTCAAATGCAGTGACATTCGTACATTGGCTTAAGTGTTGCTTATGTGTCCAAATACTTTTTGCATTTAATTTCATGCTTTCACACCTGTGTACAGTATAACACGGATATTGTCACCTTCACCACCTGCTTATCGATTACTCTGCACAAAAGTGCTCTGGTGTCTCAACAGAGGGAGGGTTAGACAGAAAACAAGGGAGGGGTAATGACAGGAAGAGATAACTATTAATTTCCTCTCAATCGCTCCATTAGTTAATCATTTCTACTTGAAGGGAGCAGCACTGTATAACAAGAGCTTTAATTACAGAGAAACATATGTGCCCCTATTTGGCAAGAGCCACTCACAGGGAAAGAGAGTGAGAGAGAGTGAGAGAGGGAGAGATGGAAGCAATTTCTCGCTGTAGCTGTTCCAGGTAAGTTTATGGATCCAACTGTAGTTGTATGATTATAGCGTGTAAAAATCGTCTATGTCACCTGAATGCATTACACAGTGAAACGTGCTAAGATGCTACTGCTTTTATGCTATTACAGATATCCCGTGCATCACAGCACACACGAGCTTTGAGGCAGTCTGTCTCAATCCAGACGTGTTATGGGCTGCCCTCGTCAGTCTCCATGACAGGGAGAGTGCCGACCTGCCGAATCGGAACCAGGTGACAAATAAGCAAGTCTGTACATCAACCGTCGCGTTTAACTTTACATTTAAAATCATGTAAATAGTTGTAAATTTTAAACTCTTTTGCTATCCAGCTGTGATATTTTGCATGAAATGACTATTTCATAACAGCTGTGTGTACTTGCATAAAATGTTTCATGGAATAATTTGTTACATTACTGGTAATTTGTATTTTTCTGACCAACATTATTAAAATGAATGAAATGTCACCTAATAGTCTGTATTGTATTATTTTGTGCACGTTTTTGTCCACAATACTTTTATCATGATGTAGAAGACATAAGGGGTATTAGATGAAAACCTTTGTAGCCTGGTTTCCTTATGTGATTTTAAGTTTTACTTTCCCTATTGAGTACAGAGTATAGTAATTTCAGACAGTGGAGAACAGAAGGATGTGTAGATTCAGCTTACCTTTGTAAACCATGAGACTGACTTCACAGTCTAAGAAGATATTCAAATTGAACATAAGTACTTTGTCTAGAGGCCTCTGTAATTTTAAAGGTTAAGGCAACATAACTGTTTAATAACTTGTTAGTATAAATGTTCCAAAACCTGTTTTTAGGTCTTACAGATATGCTTCATATCGTCATGAGTCATTCCATCATGTGCAGTTAACAAAATAAGAAACATCTTCTCTGAACCAGATGGAATCTATGCAGGGTTCGAAGATGTAGATATTGATTATACAGAAATAGACCAGGCATGGAGAGACTGGTGATTTTTAAGCTCTTGTATTGTTCAGATTTACAAAACATTTCATCAACAGAATGAGTTATGTACAGGCATTATCAAACAATGTAAACTTTGTACAAAAAAAAATTAAAATAAAAGTTTGTGGATTTGAAAAATGCTAGTTTGCGAAGATCCTCAATCATCCAGGTTCTTGTTAAGAGTTGGGGTTAGAGAGAAGTCCCGTTGATATGACTCAACTAACAGAGAAGAATGCTGGTGTGTATGCTATGTGTTTGTATAGATGCAGCTACTTGAAACGTGAAAACTGCTGTGTCTGAAATATGATCTGTGATCTAGATGGTCTTTGTTGTGGTGCCATGATGTGTGTTCTGTCTAGTGTCATGCCCATGCTCGGCTTTAACTCTGTCACAGAGGAGAGAACATCTGCCACCATTGCCATCATGTAGCCATAGTCCTTTTTAACAGCCACCGGTCTTGCTCTGAATGACTTGTGAACTTTGCTCCAGGAGATTTTGAACTTAGGTTCACCAACAGTCTCCCCATCTTGAAACACTGCCTGTTTAAAACAGAACATATAAATATACATTCAATGTTAGAGAAGCAGTTTGCTGTAAATTATTACAAATAATTGTAACAAACAGTGGGTGCAAAAGTTGGACACCACATCAAAAATCGTGATATTTTTATGAGTTCAGATAAGTAAAACAAAGTTCAAATGGTTTCAATAACTGCACATTTTAACTGATATTCATGAAGACACTTTTAAATATTTAGTATTTGATCATGCTAAATGTGCTTTAACCCTTACTACAGGAGGTGTTGTGGCTGATTCGGTGGATGGTGAAGCTGGCCAAGTCTGTGTTTTCACACTTTAAGGAGTGTGTCACGTCCTTTGAGCAGTGAAAGACAGAGATCAGAGGTCAAACCCATTATGGAGTTAGAGAAGAACAGTGACATCCACTCGGCTAGGGATGACAAGGCCTTTGTTGCTATGGGAACAGAGGGTAAGAGGTCTGTCCTTGCCGAACTGTTGCCAGAGCCTGGGGACCAACAAACATGTAGTGGACCACATCCTCTGTCCTTTCAAAATCTTGTACTCTGATGGACGTTTTGAATGTCATCAGAGGTTTTGAGGCTGGCTTTGTCAGCCTGAACACCGTACTACTTTGGTCTCAGTGGAATAAAAGAGCTGGATGGAGATTTTGGTTGAATTCTGCATAGGGATGTACTAAACCTATATACATAACTCACCTGCTACAGCACATTACAGTCCACAGACAGGCAGATCTTGTTTTTGGTGTTTCAGTTTAGACATGGCGTAGGATCCAAGACATGGATTGAATCTGTATTACATGTGTAGTGGGCTGAAGTGTTAGTCTGGGCTCAGACCATCAATTATGAATAGAGATATACAACCGAGGCTGCATGTCACTGGATTTCTCCAAGAGGAAAACTGAAACACAAGTTTGCCATTCGCATAAATGGTTAGGAACACAATCGTCTAGGCTCTGTTTTTGAGCTAAACACTTCTTTGCACCACTGGCCTGTCATTCTTGCTTAAAATACTCTCAAGCTAATAGCAAAGATACATTGTCTGTATCAGCAGTAAGTTCATAGACGCCAATGCTCTTAGCACACAGTAACAATCCTATGTGAATGGAGTGAAGGAAAACAATATACTCATGTGATCTAATTCATTCGTTTACTCACATATTTGTCTATTTTCACAAGCAAACATCCTCAGAACAACTCGGTAATAGCATTATATTTTATTCAAAACTCCTGTGTATTGCCCTCCAGAGACAAAAAAGCAAACAGTCATGAAAATGTTTATAGATGTTCCTATACTGGAGAATAACAATACGGCCTACTACTGTAGGGACAATGTTACAATGGGTCGAGGAACATAAAGGAGGTTAACCTGCTCTTGAAGCTTACCCAGGGGAATATACACATCATAGGATAATTTCACTTTCATTTTGATGCTCTATTAATTTTTAAGAGAACCATTAATATAGCCGGGGACTAAACAGGCGGAAGTTTGAACATTAAAGTCTTAGTGTTTACCCAAGGCTGCATGTACTTGATCAAAATATGATGTGAAAGATTATTAAAAGTTAAATAACGGTTTTCTATTTAAATAGTTATTTAAAATGTCATTTATGATTGTGATACAAAGCCTGTTTTTTTTTTTCAGCAGCCATTATTCCAGTGTTCAGTGTCACATAACCTTTCAGAAATCATTCTAATAATATTATTGTTATTATTATCAATATCGAAAACAGCTGCTTAATTTTTTTTTTTGTTGAAACCATTATAAAAAAAAATTCCCCCAGGATTCTTTGATGAACAGAAAAAAAACAGCATTTATTTGAAACAGAAATAATTTTTAAAAAATCTACTGACCCAACTTTTGAACTTTGGATAAAGAAAATAATGGAAAATGACTCTCTTTTTTTTTTTTTTTAATTTATATAATTTGTAGATTATTTATTACGGCTAAAATATTAATATGCTGATAATATATAGATACTCTCACAATGTGCGCTAGTAACAGTTCGGCACATCTACATACAGAGCATTTTGTATTTTGTCATGTATTATGCAAAAAGTTGATACACACAGTTCTCTACCTGAGAACCGGGTGCTCATGGTCTTCAATCCAGGGGGAGCATATCCCAGTGATATTTCCAAAGGTCACTATCATTATTGTTGCTTAGCAACCTGGAGCACAAACTGTAGATATACACATCAATGGCTTGGAGACTGCTTGATGAAAGTACTCTTAACTGCTTAAATGAGTGTGTTTCGAGTGGGGCAGCGCACACATTTTTTTTTTCTATAGGATATTCTTTTTTTCATGATGTTTTCATGTTTACATTCAACTAATGTTCTACTTACGATCCGTATGTAGCGACCTGTTGGAAACCTTTTTCCAGATATCAAAAAAGTTTTAGAGATTCCTCCTGCAAGCTTGCGTTGCATTTAACTTCTGATCGTAGTATTACCAGATGCTTTGAATGCTTCAGATGCTCAGAATCCTTAGAAGTGTTTTGTGTTGTTCTCCAAAGTACAGCATCATGGTGTTCTAGTGTGGGTTCTGATCCGTGATTCTCCCCCTGTGCGGAGTATGATGGCTCTCCCTGGCTGCTCTGTAGGGGAAGGCAGGTTGGATAAGGTGATTCATCTCAACCTCACCGTCTCTAATGGATCGACCATCCAGCAGCGCTTGAGACTTCATTACGGCTTCCCAACACTCAAGACAAGAAAAGAGGATAAGATAAAAGGAATAAGAAACAGACATTGCAAAGCTGTGGAAATTACAAACAAGATCTGTTAACATACTAGAACCTAGTAACTATTCTCTTATTTTATAAAATTCTGGCCTTGACAATGTGATGCACACTTGATGCCAATCTCTGGCATCTTTTGTCTATTAGTCAATGAGGCGTGGATGGGGTGCTGAGTTCCAATTCATATGCTTGTTTAGTCAATTTAATTAGACAATTAACCCCAGTGGTAGTAGCCACACTGATGCTCTCACTGCTGTGTCGAGCATCTCTGTGTTGTAGACTACCGGCTATGCAATTGTCCGAGGGAGAACAAATCAATACAAGATAAAAATGTTTCAACTAATGTTCATAGGGAGGAGTGAATCTCTCAAATCAACTTAGACATTGTTTACTTTAGATAGTTTCCCACGGCAAAAAGAAATACACAGAGCTTTGAGAAGAAGCAGCGATTCGCAGGACTGGAGGAAATTAAACGTGCTCTGTGATTGAATTCGCATTATGTACGATTACAGAATGATAACCTAGCAAAATTAGCATTCTCTTTTCCTGGTTTTAAGTGTGAATGCATCTCGTTGAAGTTAACCTATAGTGTCAAAATGTGGATTACTTAAATTAATAATACTAGTAAATAATTTAACATTGCTTATTTATTTTATATTGATTAATTTATGAATGATGATAAATATGGTTATTATTAATTAATATTCTGTTCTTTTAATCACATTTGAATTATTTGATAAAATAAAGTTTGCTGATGTGGAAAAGACACTCTGTAAACTTTTACTTTATGCATTCTGCTGAACATATTGTTCAAAAGTTTGGGGTCGGTGAGATTTTACTTTTTGTAATGATTCTGTGTATTTTTATTTAATTATTTATTTTTTATTTTGTGCAAAGGTCCATTTAGGGGCTCCATAAATGCTCACCAAGGCTGCATTTATCTGATCAAAAACATAGAAAAAACTGAAATATTGTGAAGTATTATTAAAATTTAAAATAGCTGTTTTCTATTTTAAAATACTTTAAAATATAATTTATTTCTGAGATTACTCCATTCTTCAGTGTCACATGATCCTTCAGAAATCATTCTTATATGCTGATTTATTATCATTATATTATCAAGGTGAAATCATTGTGCTTCTTGTGGAAACTGTGATACATTTTTTCAGGATTCTTTGATAAATAGAATATTCAAAAGAACATTATTTATTAAAAATACAAATCTTTCATTAGATGTCTTTACTTTCATTCATATATATATATATCATAATTCTATTCTGTATCAAATATTTTAAAAGCACAGGCTTCACCCTTGGATTTGATCAGTGCGTCCCAGTCAGCTCCCACAGATAAAAGGCCTGGTGCTGAAGAGGTGTATATCTCACTCAATGGAAGATAAGGAGGAATGTGTCATAGAGTGAAGCCTCTGTGGTTAACTGTACGGCACTCATCCTTAGAGGTGACCTCTCAGCACCTCCCTCCCGTCCTCAGCTGTAAAAAGCCATCTGAGAGAGAGGCTAGAAAGGAGGGGCATAGCAAGTGTAGATGCTCCAAAGCATTGATTAGATAGAAAGCTGCTCCATTGAGAATCCATCAACAGGACATCCTCATATTTTCTTTTCTTCTTTTCATAAAAAAATAAAAATAAATGTTTTCTAGATCTGAAATCATTGCCTTAGTGTTTGATTCTGCACAATGTCCTCATTTTTTTCTTCCTCTATTTTGTTTTTACATTCAGTCTAGCCCCAAACCGCCTTTTCTCTGTCTTATAATCTCTCCGAGCTGAAGTGACCACACTCGTGTCACCAGTCTGCCAAACAGAGGAAACCAGCAGTGATTTAGCAAACAAGCGATCAATCAATGGTGCACTGAAGCGTGTAACACATGCCAGTCAAAACCTATTAAGTTCAAAGGGTCCCTTTAAATTCCACTTGAGTGGGCTGACCGTGTGGCGGGCAGCCAGACATGCCAGGTCTCAGAGGACAGTGGCCAGCATGAAGAATAAACACAAAGATTATGGTCATTTACCAGATTATCAAGCTCACACAGGCTATCATATGGAAAATATTCAGTATTGTTGAAAAACTGTATTTTGGTAAATGACAAATAATGATGTTGTTATGATAAGATTATAAAGTGAGGACTTAAAATAAATAAAAAATATATAAATAAATAATAAAATAAGTGATCTTTCACTGATGTTGTTTGTTGTGTTTTTTATATTTGTTTATATACTTTTCTATATATATTATTTGATCAACTAAAAAAAGTCAAGCGTGTGTAACTAAAGGCGGTTCCTTGCACTTGTCCTTTACTAATAAAACTGATACTTATTAAAAAATAAATAACTAAATAAATAAAAAACACTTTAAACAACTACGTAATTAACTGTCAATATATTGTCTTTTGCATATGGATAGTTAAGAAGCTAAATTTAACCTAAATGACACATGCTTTTTCATAAAAAAGAACCAAAAAAGCCCCAGTATCTGGTTATGGTTTTCTTTCATGAAACAAAATAGTTAATACTGTGCTTGATTTGACAGACTATATTAAATATTAATGTTATTTCAAAACTAAAAAAAAATATTTTTGAATAATGTTTTACTTATTTTACAAGAAAGAAACAATATAAGAGAGGTTCTCTACCAGGGGTTTGGGGCCCCTCAAATTTCTAAGGAGGTCATAGGACGACCTAAAATTTATTTATTTAACTAATTAAATTAAAATTTTATTGTTGATATAAGTTTTATTAATGGTATTATTAATAGTGTATATTGTTAATATTTTAAAACAGTCTAGCTTAAATTATAACTAATTATTAAATTATGAAAAACATACAATCAAGATGTAAAGTGATTATATTTCAGTTTGCAGTGCATATAGAATCACCCCCCTTTAAAATAATCACATTTTGTTGCTTTGCAGGCTGAAATGAAGACGGACACAGTTTTTGTTTTATCCAGCTGTATTCACTCATTGTATCTTATAACATCCAAGTGAAAGATATAACACAAACATGTCAGAAAAATAAATAAACAAACATACAAACACAAGGCCACCCCCTTGTGTCTGTATTTTGTTGAACCACATTTTGCTTTAATTGCAGCCTTTAGTCTGTTGGGATATGTCGCCACTAACTTTGCACATCTAGACTTTGCAATATTTGCCCACTCTTCTTTGCAGAACTGCTCAAGTTCAGTTAAATTTGATGGTGAGCATTTGTGGACTGCTGTCTTGAAGTCATTCCACAGATTGTCAATGGGGTTTAAGTCTGGGCTCTGACAAGGCCATGCAAGGACATTTGCCTTTTTCTCCTTCAACCACTGTGTGCTTTGGGTCATTGTCATGTTGGGAGGTAAACCTTCTTCACACTGACAACTTTCTGGCAGAGGGCAGCAGATTTTCCTCAAGAATTTGCCCCATCCATTTTTCCTTCTATTCTGACAAGTGCTCCTGTCCCTGCTGCAGAGAAACACACCTATAACAGGATATTACCACCTCCGTGCTTTACCGTAGGAATGCTGCTATTTGGATGGTGAGTTGTATTGGATTTCAGATAGAAATATCGTTTAGTGTTGAGGCCAAATAATTAAATTTTAGTCTCATCTGCCTCAGAATCTTCAAGGTGTGTTTTGGCAAAGTTCAGTCGTGACTGCATGTGGCCTTTCTTGAGGAGTGGCTTTTTTCTTGCAACCCTCCCATACAAGCCAAATTAGTGGAGAATTTGTGATATTGTTGTCAAATGCACACAATAACCACTCTTTGTCATAAATTCCTGAAACTGCTTCAGAGTTGCTGTAGGCCTCTTGGTGGCTTTTTTGACCAGTTTCCTCCTGGCTCTATCATCAGTTTGGAGTGACGTCCTGATCCAGGGAGGCTCTGTGTTGTACTAAATACCTTCAACTTCTTAATAATAGACTATAGTGCTTCTAGGCATTGATAAAGCTTTGAGATGATTTTGTGATATGTTGTGATTCTTTTCTATACCCACTGTAAATAAAATGTATTGTTTGGTTTTACTGAAGGAAACATAAAGTTTGCAAAACCCATTGGAACACAAATAGTTGTATTATTTACATTATAAAAATACTTCATTTATACATATTATAACATATTGGTCATTAAGATAATGCCACATACAGCACATATTAATTTCAAAAATGTCATAAGTTAATCGCCAGAAACACTATAAAAAATGCTGGGTTATTTCAATCCAACTTTGGGTCGAATTTGGACTAACCCAACTTTTGGGTTAAAAATTTAATGTAAAAATGTAACACAACGGTTGGGTTAGTCCATATTTGACCCAAAGTTGGGTTGAAACAACCCAGCATTTTTTAGAGTCATATAATCAAGTATTTTTTTTAAACGAATGGATTCAGACAAAAAAAGACAAAGGGTCTGACATGGATAAACTTGATCATTGTTAACCTTCATATCTGTGATAAAAGCTTCCCACAGTTTGATTAATGCATGGAACATAAGGTATGTGTGTACTTTCACTGTACTTTTTAAACCATGAGCACTTATCTTGCAATGCATGGCCCTATTCATGCAGAGAACACTCATATTGCTTGAAACCCCACAGGAAAGCAAAAAAAGTGTTCAGTGATTTACATCACATGATACACAAATGCATCACACTCAACTTCTTATTGATGCCAACCCAATAAATGCATACACACACACCACACACAACACAACCTCGGTATGCGTCCCCCCCCCCCCCCCCCCCGGTGACACGAATGAGAGGCAGCCCCACTCTGCGTTAGTGGAACATAACAATGAAGGGAACAGAAGAGAAATGAGCACTTTGAGTCAAAGAGGAGCTTGGGGCGTGCTGCGGGCGAGTGAGCAGTCAGAGAGAGGCTTGGCAGCTCAACGCGCCTTCTGTTGACAGCTCTCAGAGAACAACTAAACCTAATGGCAAGAGATGGGCCCCACAACTGCTCACTTCCCTGCATTGGCTTCCTCCTTAGCGACATTAAGCTGTGACTCTGTTCAGCACATCAGTAAATATGATCCAATCCATATTTTAGCACCTGGGTTTTGTTAAATTACATTACATTACATTAAAATAAAATAATTTAATTCTTTTTATTTTAATAAATAATTTTTTTATTTGAATAAATCATGAATTCAAATCACTTTTCATATCCATGTATTTATTTATATAGTAAACAGCCAGACAATAAGTGTTATAATGTACAGAAGAACAAAAAAAATAACAAACAAACATAAAAAAGAACTATAGGGTAATAGGAACCCTAATCAACCGAAATATCTTAAATTACAACAAAGACATTCATAGACAATCATTGTATTTATAATTTTTATTTATAATTTTTTTAACAGCAGAATTATGGCTGGAGTAAAACAAGGTTTACATTTATATAAATCCAATTTTTTTTTAAATCATACATTTTAACTTACTGAATACTGCTTGCTGCACAGCTAGCCATATTTAAACGATGTTCATACTTTGCTAACTGGATAACTTGTTTTCACAATGAACAGATTTATGCAGATTCTAAGCAATTTGAATAAATGCGTTTGGCAATGGCTATTAAAATAAAATAAAATAGATGCAAACTAATATTTTTTTTTTTTGTGCAGAAATCTTACCTGTTTTGTAATTAATAGCACTTCATGAACTTGAAACTGATAAACAGTCAACTCAAGCAGCCCATTGAAATTAGAGTTACCAATTATCCCTTTGTAAATCATTAACCATAAATATTACATCATAAACCATAAATATTACTGTGCTATCACAGGTATTATAATAAATAATTTCACTGATGAATTTTGAATTAAAGTTGAGTAGATACCAATGTACTCATGTTCTTCAAACATATTCATCATAAAAATTTCTGGAAGAAATTATCATTAAACCTTAATATATTGAACCAGTGGTTTACTATCCTGATCCTACGGATCCCTAGCACATCACATTTTGTGATTTGATTCAGATCATCAGAGAGAGCTCCATGAACTGAACTGAACTGAGTGTGTCACATAAGAAAGCGTGGAAAATGTGCAGTGCTGTAAGTACCCCTGACCAGGATTGAAAACCACTATATTAAACCATAACTTGTGATGAATGGAATTACACACATTACTGCATACACATAACCCCTTCACATAAAGTGCATTCATTTTGCCCGAATTAAATGAAATGTGTACTGCAGCTCATGATGATCCCCATTTGCCCTTTCTGCACGCAACTGTGCCTGACCCAATCGTGCTTGAAGAAGAGAGAAAAAAAGAGCTTGTCCCTCTGTCATCCCCTGGCAGCTGGAGTAAAGGATGACTTTGATGGGGAATGTTGGGAAGTGTCCCACCTGTGTGGAAAGAGAGAGGGAGGCAGGGAGAAAAGAGTGCAGCCAATCTACTGTATGTACTGCACCAGACCCCCGAAAGAGTGATTACACTAAAGCCCCCCTCTACAACCTCCTCTTCTCCCCCTAAGGCCATGAGAATTATGAATAGTTCGGGAGCATGTTTGAGTGAGTTTGAGGATGTAATGTACTGTATATGGCGTGCTGTAGATAGGCCTATACATTGTGTCTGAGCCAGAAACAGCACTTTCAACTTTTATTCACAAACCTGTAACGAATCAGCTCATGGGAAATAATTAATTATGAATATTTTAGATCCGCTGTAGATATTTAGCTGACCTCTCAGGGACAACCGTCTTGTCAATTCTAAGAACGTCAATTTCCTGGTTAAGGGAAATAACTTTCTTACTGTACAATTCTACAAAAGCTTGTAGCATAAATCTGCATGATTAAGTGACTCCAGTTATAAGCAAACAATGAACCACGTCAAGTGTGATACAAGTAAGGTTTTATTAACTACATAAACACTTAAACTAGTCTAACATACTACATAAACACATAAACTGGTCTAACATACACATACACACACATAATGTCTAACATACACATACACACACACACACAACGCATACAGTTGGTATAGGAAAGGGTTAAAGCTTAACTCAGTACAGAGAAGAGACATAAGGAATGAACTTATGGAACCATTTGCATATTCAGCAGATCTACACCTGAGTGAAACGTCAGATTCTTAGTTCAAAACACACCTTTGTAAAAAGGTACAAATAATACCTAATGTATCAATTAATAAAACTAAGTTTGAATACTTGCAAGTCTCGTCTGTCTGAAATAGATTCCTGATGCAATCTTAAGGCCCAAGATCTTGCTGAAGTTGGTTGATGAGAAAGAACCAGTTTGAGTCAGAGAATCTTGGTGAAATGGAAAGGTCGAGGCCGAAGCCTGGCACGAGCTTAGGGTTTCCGGGTGCGTTTTTCTCACATCCTCTCAGAATTAAAACAAACCACCGACTGGGCGGGTCACATGAAAGTGCGGCCTTTTAAACGCTGCCAAGATTCACGCCTCTCAAGATGGGCTTGTCCAATGAGGATGTCCGGAATCTCAAGTGGGAGTTCTGAGATACTGGGGCATTTTTATGGCCCTTTGTTTGAAAGCATGGTAATTTGCATATGAAACTTGGATAAAAATTATTAAAGACTCTTAGAACACTAATATGTTGCGTAGGTGTAAACATACAATATACACTCTCAATTAGATCATCCGAATACGAATTCATAGATACTAAACATGGTAGAGTTATATATATGTAAGCTGACAGGAGTGTGTTTCGATTATAAGCCTGCATAACAGTATACAATTTCAAAGACAAAATACACGATGACAATAATATACCCAATGACCTGAAGGATATGTGTTCATTCAAAGAAAGGTTTTCCTATTAATTAATTAGCAAAGAAAAGTCCTTCCCTTGTGGATTTTCCTTATGGGCAAGGAAGCGATTTTCTTCACCTAAATTCCAGGAGGTCGTAAATGTATTGGGTTGCCATGGAACCAGGGGCCTGTTCGGTTTCCTGGGGTGTTACAGAGTATTTGTTAAATCTAGATAACAAAATATATATTGTGTGTTTGAGTGGTCCAGACGCTACAAATCCCACCTTTCGAACATTGCTGTCCGTAGAATAGACAACAACGAGCGATGACAAAGGTGCAGAACAATCGAACACACACACCTGCCACTCACGGCTGGGAGCCAGTGGCAGCTCTTGGGCTGTTGGTGCTCCAGGATGGTTGTGGTTTTTTTTTTGTTGGTGCCGTGGTGGTTGCTGTCAGGTGGTGTGCTGTGGTGATGTAGGCTGTAGCAAGGTGTGGGTCCTCGAGCTTATGCAGCAGGTGTCGAGGCTGTGTCACCTGTCATCCTGAAGTGAGTTAGTCCGGGTAGGTGTTTTTGTTGATGTTGTTAGCCAGTAAACTATTTGTGGTACCCGTGATGTGGGACAGCCACTCACTGGTGAGAGTGCAGGTGGTTCCAAGGATTGCCGGGAACTGTTATGGAGATACCGTAGTGTGAAGAGACTTTCCGACTGACCTAGTGATGATGGCAGGAAAGCGGCAGGTGGTTGTGAGCTCTCTGCTTTGCTCAACGCCACTAGAAATCCGATGTTTGCGGTGTCGCTTGGCTCTTGTGGTGGCACCGACTTGAGCTTGCCTGAGTTGTGTTGGTAGAGCTTTCGCTGTTGGGCATGTGGGCCCGTTGCTCAAACCAACGTTGTCTGGCTGCTTCTAGGGATGTCGACCGGTTTCAAGGGATGCTCCACCCTTGGAGGGGCCTGATGCTGTGATGCAGAAGGCAAGGAGTCAGAGGTTTGTCCTTATCAATACTCCTTAGTTGAGTTTTGTTAAAGGAGCTCTTTTGCAAGTGTCAGCAGATCCTGTAACCCAGAAGTAGGCGTGTCCAGCTGTCCTTGTGTAGCCTCCGTTCAGCACCTGTGTGAAGGGTGTGGAGGAGGATGTTGTGGTGGACTGCTGTTGGACATACCGTGGTGTTTGCAGGATGAGGACGCCTTTTCCCAGTGGTTGGTCTGGAACCTGGGTCGGTTGCCATGGTGACTGCTCTGTCCTCTGCTGGATATGGGTCAGCTGATGACCGGGCTATACATGTAGTCAAACTATTACTAAAGCACTGATGGTTCACGGGTTTGGTCACTATGAAGAAACTGAAAAAAAATAAGATGAAATCAAAAAAAAAAAAAAAAGAAAAAAAGAAAAGGAAGAAGGAAGATTTTTACCTATTTAGTTTTTTTTTCCTAAGAGATATGGCTAAGCATGTGTCACTTGTGGGTGATGCTGCAATAGACTTCATAAACATAGGGTTAGACTGTTAGCTAAACTAGCAAGAACACACCAAATACCTCATCAAAAGAAAAAAAAAAAGAAACAGTGGGAATTGTTCCTATTTCTATCTTGCCCTACATTGTGTTGAATGGTAGCTGCCATTCAATGTATTAGGCCTGGCACTGAGGAGTGAGGAGAAGTAGAGAGGAAACAGGGATTAGGCTACTAATAACCTGTATAACTCATTAAGGAAACAACAGTTGCTAGAACTACTGTAATCCTATACAAAAAGCGAAGATGGTGATGGTGAAATAACAAAAATAAGGAAAAAGTAAAAACAAAACAACAAAAAATTAAAATAAAAAGGGTCTTAAGAGCTGTAGGAAATTAAAAGGGAAAGTAAATAAAAAAAATTTAAATAAATAAATAAATAAAATAAAATAAAAAATAAAAATTTTATTTTTTTTTTTTTTTTTTTTTTTTTTTTTTTTTTTTTTTTTTTTTTTTTTTTTTTTTTTTTTTTTTTTTTTTTTTTTTTTTAAATTCAAAATTTAATACAACATCAATAATTTTAGCTGAATTGGTACATTTGTGCTAAACAAATATAAATAAATGCAATAAAATTAAAGAGAGGTAGAATAAAGTCAAAACAAAAATAAACAATAACACAAGTAAAACCAAAGTATGTGGGGAGGGACCAACCGAACTGAATCCAAAGAGGAGGTGATAGCATCAACAGGAAGTGACACCAGGAGTGACGGAGAGAGAGCGAGAGAGAGAGAGGGAGAGAGAGGTGTGGTTAGAAGTTACACTTTACACGCCTACCTAAGCGTTAGTCAGATGCTAACAGCTAGCAGTTGAGGTAAAGGGCTTAGCTTAAGAGTTAGCGTTAGTTACACGCAGTTCTTTGTTTACACACAGGTCTGTGAAGTGGGTGCTGTTGTCAGATTAACCGGAAGAGTCTGCTCACACTTCCGGGGTCACGTGTTGCTAGGAGACCAATGCAAGCTCACAACAGGTGCAAGTGGAGCAGAACTTGCACTGCTGTGAGCATGCATGGGAAACTCATGCATGTCCCATACAAATTCATTCATTAATCAAAACAGCACATTCACTTCACAGGCAATGGTGGATTCGTAGTTAGCTACGCTAGAATAACACCATTAAATTTACGTAAATGTTTCACATGAACAAATCAAAATTAAATACAATGATACGTAACACATAATAAAAATAAATTTACTTAAATTAATGAAATGAGGAGTATCGCTCAGATCACCTACACAGTGCTGAAAAAGGGGATTTCTTCGCCCAAGATCAGACTGATTTATTCTGGTACCATTTATATGAGCTGCTAATCCTGAGATTTCGTTGTCATGAAAAAGACCTATGCTCCACTAACACTGAAATTAGGATTTCTTCGCTAAAGTCCGGTTAGTTTCTTATCGTACGATTTAAACACATTATAGCACTGAAACTTCCTACTACCTGTAGAAAGGCACATTCAAGCTATAGGTTTATCTGATTATAATCAGAACCTGGTGCGCGCATGCATAAGAGTTACGTAAATGTTTCACATGAGTGGGTCGATATGAATACAATGATACATAACACATAATAAGGCCTTAAATCAGTGAAATGAGGAGCATCGCTCAGATCACCTACACAGTACTGAAGAAGGGGATTTCTTCGCCCAAAATCAGACCGATTTATTCTGGTACCATTTATATGAGCTGCTAATACCGAGATTTCGTCGTCAGAAAATAGAATTGTGCTCTACTAACACAGAAATCAGGATTTCTTCGCTAAAGTCAGGTTAGTTTCTTATCGTACGATTTAAACACTTATAGCACTGAAAACTTCTTACTGCCCGTAGGAAGGCGCATTCAAACTATAAATTTATCTGATTTTGATCAGAAACTGGTATGCGCATGGAGAAGAAGTTACTAAAACTTATGAAACAGACACATAAGATTGATTATTGGGTCTGCTTGCAAGCAATGTTTAAAACGACGCCACCGTTCTAAATTACTGCTCGTCCTGCATAAAGTAGGAACTATTATTTTCCTGGCCATGTGAATGCTGGGAGTTTTCTGGCTAGCTTGTCAAAATTTCTGGGGGTCACATCATGCGCTGCCGCAGGGATGCTTCCGTGGTTGCTTGAGGTATTATGGTTTCTGTCTGCTGGTTGTTAAGCAGAAAGTGTGGCTCCCCCCTCGTAGGCTTGGGGCATATGGGGAAGTTGCCGGGTGAGTGAGGATTGCGGAGTAGTGTGTCTCTCCCATGCGTTTCTTGACAGACTTAGGAGTCCTGGTTCTCTTCGGAACATATAAAGCTTGTCTGAGTGTTGTTCAGCTGCTGGATCAGAGTCTCTTGAAGTCTATCAATTTCCTCCTGTACCCATTCGCGGGGGTCTGTGTGGGATAGCCGTGATCTGCTGCTTGAGATTCAGTTACCCCTGTGTCAATCCATGATGGTTGTGGGTCAGGAAGATGATGATTTTGGTGAGCTTTTTGTAGCCATAACTTTCGCTTGAGTCATGAGTCTGAGGTACTTTTCTCTCTGTGTCCAGTTGCTTTCGGCTTTGGTGCAGTAGGTGGTCGTCAGCCTTGGGTAGAAGCGTGTTCCTCACAACGCCTGGCCAGTCCTCTTTGGTCTGCATTCTGGGCAGTTAGTCTGAGCATCTGCAACATTTTGGCAAACTTGTGTTGAGAGTAAGGGCTAGAGACTACTACAAGATCAAAACAGAGTGTAAATGCAAAGATAGGTTTGGGTCAGCATATGTTTACTGAAAAGGGCGTAAACAGAGTTCTGACTGATGCCTTAAGACTGTTCTTATTGTCAAATTATCACTCAGAACTTACTGATGGTTCACAACAGGCTCAATCTCTGAAGAAGTGAAGTAGAAGAGGGAAAAGGAAAAGGAGAGCATTCCTATTCAGATTATGCTTATTACTTGGTGCTCAGGACTATAGTTATGCCCTAGTATTTGTCTAGATGACTTGTGTAACAGGGTCATAAAAATTAGGGCACATGTTTGAAAATAAACAAATCAAAAATAGAAATGTCTCTGGTTCCTTTTGAGGTTCAGAGAGAACATCAAAACAAAAGGGGGCATAACATGTAAATGGATTTAAAATTAGCTGACTGCTATTATTAAAACAAGGTAATCAATCTGGTATTAGGAACAAATAGCAGCACTAGTGATTAGTGAGTTACTAAAAGCACCCAATACCTTAACGATTCTTCTCTCGATAGACAGTTAAGATTTAATTAAATTTAGATTTAATTAACTAGTAACTAAGCAATAGCATCCAGGAAGGATACATCTAAGATAGTTAAATTCGCTGAGACGAATTGAAGATTGAGAAACATAGAAAAAAAAGAAAAAGAAGGAAGAGAAATGGAAAAAAACAGAAACCAGGGATTAGGTTAAATTCAAATTACTTCACACTGCATACACACATGCTGTATTTAAAAGCTTCAATTAAAGAGTGTTAACCCCTAATTGTTAAAGCTATTTGGTAGCTTAGCCTAAAATGAAACTATGCTAAGTCGTATTAGCTTAGCTGCTTCAGGTGGTTTGATTACAACATGGCGTGTTGTGCTATGTGAAGTTAGCGCTTCCTGTCACAAGTTGTTGTCACGGTAACCAATGCATGCCAGTGCAATTAAAGCAGTTTAGTGCCTATTTTAAAAGTTGCCCACAGTTTTAGAACGTGATGCTTTCAGCCTTCAAAGACTTGTTGCATTACATAAGCACTTCAGTGAGTGCTTCTCTAATGCAACAAACTTCTTGCACTTGTTTAAAGAATAAAAAAACGGGTTTACTGTAAGTTAAAACCGGATTTAAACGTATATGCAGTTATGTGTGCCTCACAATAAAGTACAGTATTACACCTTTAATTTCACTCGGCGAGTGAAACACATAATGACCACCAGTTTGCTTGTATATATGCAGTCAAAGTGTGGATGAATTGCTTCAATCTAATTATAATCTTTAAGGCCTTTATGCTGTAGAAAGAGGAGCAACACACAAATCTACCTTGATATAACTGTACTAAGATTCCTTCTTCAGAAACAATTTAAACAACACTGCAATTTTGTGATTTCTTCACTAAAACATATTACATTATGGTACAGTTTGGAAATACCGCTGAGCTGAGATTCAGACTTACGATTTGTCAAGACAGATTTATGCTTTAAAACTGAAATTAGGGTTCCTTTGCTAAAAACCAGATTAACCTTACACTGATACCATTACGCATGAAATACATAAAGACTCTCACAATTATAATAGCGGTACCAATTCAAACCCCCATTTTATCTGCATCTCAACAAGCCAGCAAATGGGGACACAACAGGGCATCTGAAGTCAGTCCTATTTTAACCTGGGCTATCATGCACACACTTTTAAGTTGCCAGTGTTAAAACTCATAACTTTCGTTTTATCATGGCCGCATTCTCTCCACCAAAATCTGTAGTGAATCAGCTCATGGGAAATATGAATAATTAATCATAACTAGTTATAATTAATTATGAATATTTTAGATCCGCTGTATTTACTTGACCTCTCAGGGTCAACAGTCTGTCAATTCTAAGAACGTTAATTACCTGGTTAAGGGAAATAACTTTCTTACTGTAAAATTCTACAAAAGCTTGTAGCATAAATCTGCATGATTAAGGACTCCAGTTATGAGCAAACAATGAAAAAACGTCAAGTGTGATACAAGTACGACTTTATTAACTACATAAACACTTAAAACTAGTCTAACATACACCTACACACACATAAAAATGGTCTAACATCTACATAAACACATAAAAATGGTCTAACATCACATCACACACACACACACACACGCATACAGTTGGTATAGGAAAGGGTTAAAGCTTAACTCAGTACAGAGAAGAGACATAAGGAATGAAATTTATGGAACCATTTGCCTATTCAGCAGATCTACACCTGAGGGAAACATCAAATTCTTAGTTCAAACACACCTGGTAAAAAGGTGCAACTGATACCTAACATATCAATTAATGAGACTAAGTTTGATACTTGCAAGTTTCGTCTGTCTGAAAATAGATTCCTGAAGCAATCTTAAGGCCCAAGATCTTGCTGAAGTTGGTTGATGAAAAAGAACCTGTTTTGAGTCAGAGAATCTTGGTGAAATGGAAACGTCGAGGCCGAAGCCTGGCACGAGCTCAGGGTTTCCGGGTGCGTTTTTCTCACATCCTCTCAGAATGAAAACAAACCCACCGACTGGGCGGGTCACATGGAGTGCGGCCTTTTAATGCCTGCAGAGATTCACGCCTCTCAAGTTGGGCTTGTCCAATGAGGAAGTCCGGGAATCTCAAGTGGGAGTTCTGAGATAATGGGGCGTTTTTATGGCCCTTTGTTTAAAAGCATGGTACTTTGCATATGAAACTTGGATAAAAATTATTAAAGACTCTTAGAACACTAATATGTTGCGTAGGTGTAAACATACAATATACACTCTCAATTAGATCATCCGAATACGAATTCATAGATACTAAACATGGTAGAATTATATATATGTAAGCTGACAGGAGTGTGTTTCGATTATAAGCCTGCATAACAGTATACAATTTCAAAGACAAAATACACGATGACAATAATATACCCAATGACCTGAAGGATCATGTGTGTTCATTCAAAGAAAGGTTGTCCTATTAATTAATTAGCAAAGAAAAGTCCTTCTCTTGTGGATTTTCCTTATGGGCAAGGAAGCGATTTTCTTCACCTAAATTCCAGGAGGTCGTAAATGTATCGGGTTGCCATGGAACCAGGGGCCTGTTCGGCTTCCTGGGGTGTTACAGAGTATTTGTTAAATCTAGCTAACAAAATATATATTGTGTGTTTGAGTGGTCCAGATGCTACAAACCTTTTTTTTTTTATCTTGCACGTTGCTACTGTGTTGGAATGCGGAGCGAGGAACGAGGAGACAAAGAGTACATCAATAAGGAGATTTTAATTGTTTCAAGGGAACCAGGAAAACACAAGTAGCTGAGAAGGTAGACATCAACAGACATTCACAATACCAGACGAAGAACTAAGAACCGGGAACACTTTAAATACACAGGAGCAAATGAAGATAATTAATAACACAGCTGGAACTAATGAAACTAACCAGGGAACATAATTGGAACAGGAAACAGGAAGGACCAAATAAGAGCAAGGAAGGCACATGGGGAGCAAAACACACACAAAACAAGGAACATCTTAACATCTTAAACCTGTTCAAATAAAGTCTGTTCCTTTGCTCAGTTAAACCATTTTATTTATTTTTTAATCTATCTTTTTTAATCTGTCTATTGGTCTATCTAGCTGTTGTTCTATCTATCATTTGATTGTTCCATTTCCAATTTCATTTAATCCTATCTATTTGTCATTCCATAATTTTTCCGTCGATATGTCTGTCTGTCTGTCTGTCTGTCTGTCTGTCTGTCTGTCTATCTAGCTACAGATATGTCTGTCTGTCAACCATTCTATTGCTTCATTTTTTATTTTATTCAATTGCAGAATAGATCATTTGTATCTATTCTTGTTTAAACCTTTCAAAATAAAGTCTGCTATTTTAGTTGCTTAAACCATTTTAAATAAATTAACTTGTTTCTTTATTTTCTTTCTTTCTTTAAGTTTAACTCTATTTTTTTGTTTCCCTTTTTCCAGTGTTTTCTTCCCATTTGCAGAAAAAAAAAATAGCAAATTATTCAAATTGATCAGCAAAAACTATTTCACGATTATGGTCCAGCTGTGTTTTAGAGGGAACATTCAAAGGTATAAATCAAGATCGCGGGGGGAAACATCTCATATGAGGCGTTCATTCCTCTAATAACAATGCGCGTTTGGTGCTGACGAGCAATAATACAGTTATATATTTCTTTATGTAATGCTTTTAATAAACATTCTATCAGAGGAAACCGAATCAACGTGGGCAGAAAGAATGAAAGGAAATCAATTAAAATGAAGTCACGGCTCTGACTAGCGAATTGTCGGTGGCATTTATTTGATATAATATAGTTAATATTCTCGCTGGGTAAATTAACGCAATTTTGCCACAGTAGATGGGAGTGCGCCAGGAGTGGGGGAAGTAGGCTATGCGAGCTCCCCCAAGGCCGGACTAATAAGCGCCTCTGAGTAAACAATAGTCAGATCTGACCGCTGAGCCATGGAGAGCCACAAGGGGCGAAAATAATTAAAGCTTAGCCGCCTCATCGCAGCTAACGCCCGTAGTCTTAGCTGTATTGTGTGACACTCTCAGTTTCAAGAAGCATCCCTAAACTAAAATCCTTCCTGCTTCACATGTGCGTGCACGTCTCTGTGTGTGTGTGTGTGTGTGATGCATGCGCGGTCGTTGCTCGTTTGTATTGTGTCACTCTGCTATTGATTCTCAGGCGGCTCTGGCGAGAGAGAGAGGCGGGTGGGCGGGGTGAGTGCCAAAAGGCAAGCTAGGGGGCGGTACTTAAGGTCAAAACATATTGTTCACCCTCGTTCCCAGTCTGCAGGCTGCCTGTGTTTTGATTGATGGAGGGAAAAGGTGGGATTTGGAGGAGAGGTAAAGAATACAGCAACACTGGCTGGCACACGTTTATTTACAGGTGAAATTGATTATTGGACTGATAAAACAAAAGGCTTTGTTCTCTGGCTACTGGTTTAGTATACAGTACATTCCAAAGTTTCGGGACAATACGGTTTTTAGAAATAAAATAATGCTCATTTGCACGTTTGAATCATGAAAAAAAAAATCGTGTTTTCCACAAAAATATTAAGGAAAACAATTATTTTCAATATTAATAAACAGAAAATCAGCATATTAGAATGCTTTCTGGAGGATCATGTGACACTAGACGAGTAATGGCTGCTAAAAAGTCAGCTTTGCCATCATAGGAATAAATTGCATTTTAAAATATATTCAAATAGAAAACAAAATTGTAATAATAATTCACCGTAGTATTCTTGTTACTGTATTTTTTACAGTGTGTTTGTATAAACGCAACCTTGGTGAGCATAAGAGACTTCTGAGGAAATTACAAGCATGACACAGGAGTGTTGGACCATAATTAAGACACTTAAAGGGGTCATATGATGTTGCTAAAAAGAACATTATTTTGTGTATTTGGGGTGGTTAATTTTTGGGGGGAAAAAAAAAAATTTGGGTTTATGCGGTTTAAGGTTGAAAAAAACACATTATTTTACACATACTGTACAATATTGTTCTCCTCTATGCCCCGCCGTTCTGAAACGTGTCGATTTTTACAAAGTCATCGGTCTGAAAAGCGAGGTGTGCTCTGATTGGCCAGCTATCCAGTGCGTTGTGATTGGCCGAATACCTCAAGCGTGTGATGGAAATGTTACGCCCCTTACCATACTGTGATGCCGTGTCCCGGCCGGAGTTCGACGAGACAAAAACATTAAAACCCATTATAAACGAGGCATTTGTTGCATCCAGTGGGGACATTAATTACTGATTATAATAACTTATACCGTCTTTTTACGTGTTGCATTGCATCGCACCGCGTAAACATAAACCCATGTCTGCATTTGTGATCGGAGAAATGAAAAACAACAAGCGCTACTCTACACTGCTCAAAACTAGCATTTGAATCGTCAGTGGCAAATTCTTTAACATAAAAAACGTACTTACAGTCTGTGAGTCAGAACAGCCGGCATTGTAGTCTACTCTACCAGGATCAGGAAACAGTCCTCCATAAAATGTGCTGCACACATCTGAATATTTGGGTTGAAGTGTTCTGGAACAGTGTTATAAATACAACTTAACCACTGATTTCTAGTCGTGTCCTCTTTTGGAAGGCCAAACAAAGTAGTTTCACTTTCACAAAAAAAACACAGCGTCTTCGCGACATGGTGGCAGCAGCAACAACAATACTACAGCAAAAATAAAAGTTACGCCTTCTTTCTTTGCGTGAACATTTGGGCGGCGTTATGCAAGAGCTCTTTAAGAAAGAGCTCACAGTGGGCAGATGGGCTTCAGAAACTAAATCCAAACACACTGCAGGATGCTTCAAAACTGCCAAAGGGACATTTAGTGGAGTAGGCAAAGACAGGAGGACATTTATTGTAAATTCTGCTAATTGTGTTGATTTGATTAGTAATTTTTAATATTTATATAAATCCAGTTACATTGACTACATTTCAACATTTAGTGATTACACACACAAATATATGTTTACGTAGCTATCTAAATGGGGACATTACATAAACTTCTATTGTTTTCATATACAGATAGCTATACCCTTTTTAACCTAAATCCACCCCTAACCCTACCCCTAACAGAAACATTTCTGAATTTTTACAATTTCAAAAAAACTTAGTTTACTCTATTTTTATACCAGTTTTACAAATGATGACATCCACAAATTTAGGTTTTTGCCAATTTTGTCAGGTTTTGCTCACTTTTTGGTACAAATTTGTCCCCAAAATATGGTTAAGTAGATACACACACACACACACACACACACACACACACACACACACACACACACACACACACACACAAATATATAATTCAATAAAACATCTGAGACGAATATATAATTTTTCACATTTCAGCTTCTAACCCTACTTTTCTGAAAGGGTACTGTGTACTGAGGTTCTTGGCACATTTCTCAAATGTTGCCCCATCAACCTCCCTCTGCAAAAAACATCAGAAAGTTATGTAAGTATGTGCACTCAGGATGCCTGGAGCTATAGCACACTGGAATTTCTCAAACGTGTGATGTACAAGTGACTTGCAAACATGAAAAGATGTGGGCAAAAAAGAAAAGGGGGCAAAAGAGAAAATCGACCAAAAAAATAACCCAGAATGGGCAATACGTAACCACAGGCGATGAGGCAAACCAATATTTTCTACTTACAAATTGTGCTCTCTTCCCCCTCTTGTGGATCCATCCCCATAAACGTATTGCAGATATACAGCATGAGAAAAATGAATAGTGGGAAAGAGGCAATGGACAGAATAAAGCAGCTTATCATCCCAGGAGCACTAAACCTGAAAGAAGTGAGAGAGAGAAAAGTGGGTGAAATTTGCTCCAATTCTTTAATCAAGGTCTTGTTTACATGCCCTATAGAATTTTTTAAGTATTGACAATAGTGGAAATTTAGTGTAGGTCCTTAAAGGGATAGTTCACCCCAAAAATCTAAATAACCCCATGATTTACTCACCCTCAATACAATCAGAATTATATTTAAAGCATTGCATATTCTCACCGGAACTTGCGCTACGTCCTACATCATTCGCCTGAAACGCCATGTACATGCGTACCAGTTAGAGGAAGCTAGAGATTTTTGTTTATAAAGTTTTAAATATGGATATTTTTCTTTATTTTTCTTTTCTTTTTCACTTTAGGAGGCCTTTATTAACCCCCCAGAGCCATGTGGAGCACTTTTTTATGATGGATTGGCGCAGTTTATTGGACTTATTGGACTATTGAATATTGCCATTATAAAGCTTGTAAGAGCCAAAACATATTTAAATATAACTCCAATTGTATTTGTCTGAATGAAGAAAGTCATATACACCTAGGATAGCTTGAGGGTGAGTAAATAATGATGCAATTTTTCATTTTTGGGTGAACAATCCCTTAAATCCCATAAACTTAAACATAAAATGAGGCAAAAATGGTTTAGTAATTTGCCTTGTTGGAGCTGTTTCTTGCTTTATATTTCACTCTGACAGCTACAAAGAATCAATGCTGTGAAAGTCTGAATAGCATTTTCTTTTAGCTTGTTTAGACAGAAATATGTATTTGGGCCAAGCTTCAATATCAGCTAATAACTAGCTAGCTGCCTCAGACTTGAAACCATGGCCGAGCTTTCTAATCTCACTGTCAACAACGAGACCTTGAGTCTTATCTCTGGACAACTTTAGAAGAAAAGCCAAACAGCTAAACGCATTTCCTCAATTTCAGCAGGATCAAACTGGTAACCAAGCATCAAACACCAGTGACACATCAGGTTGTGAGATTATGTTCTTTGAACTGGTGTAGGTAACAAAATGTGACCTGGTGCGACTTCTGTCCATGATGAGCTGTCAGTCACAATTATCCTGATGCATAGATCATTTTTATCAGGTGCCAAAACCGTCAAATGTGGTAGTAAAAACCTCTCTGCTTTTAAAATGATGCGCCCTCAGATGAAAAAAAAAAAAAGTAACAAGACCAGAATTCACAATGCATTGCCAATGGGTATATTAATGTTTTTACCTAATGTAAACCAAACTACCTGCAGAATAAATGAAATACAGTGGATAATAATAATGATCTACTTTAGAATATTGTACGGCACAAATTCGTCTTTTTATGAACATTTTATGAAACCAGTTGTCTCTAAAGGGATGTAGAGCTGAGCACATAATATTTTAATTGATGAGAAACTTAAAACTACTACTCATGCCTAATAGCAAATGCAGAATAGTAAGAATATACAAACAGAAAAAGCTGGGAGCAAGAGAGAGAGAGAGAAAGAATGAGTCTTCGTCTATAAGTCTGCCTCGGGGGAGGCCCACAAATTAAAGCTTATAAAGGGCCTCATTACTGGAACAGCTCTTCTGTCCCCAGCAGCCCCCTACCTAACACATATACACTCTCACAAATGCATCATGTGTTGTCATGTACAGATGTTGCAAATGTCAATAAAATGCATGTTTACCACAGCCATCTTGGAAATAATTTAAAGAAATCTCAAATTTCATGATTTCTGGGGCATCTATGGACAAGTACCCTGGCTATTATTGTCCAATCACAGACCGTAAAAGATGCCCTGCAATCTTTCTACACCACAAAAATAATTTAATTAGCAACCAGTGACTGCTATCGTCATCAGTGACAGAGATTGTCATCAGACCAATCTGTTAGTCAGTGGACAGGTGCACTCTGGGCATGTCCGAATCCACTTTTGTTAGTTTAATGACGGAAAAACGGTCGGCGCTCCCGGACGCATGGTCTAAACGGGTTGTCCCTACTCTCTTAATGAATAATGGGTGTTTTTTGGGCGTAACGTGCAATAAACCAATCAGAGTGTCATGTCCCATTCCCTTTAAGAGCCAGTTGCGCATGCGCCATGGCGAATTTGCTATTTACATGGCAGAATTTGCAAGTGCAAAGACAGAATGCGTCTCCAAAGAGGAAACTGATCTAAATACATGCAATGACTATTCATTATGACATGTAGGCATTCTTATATTTATGTAGCCTAAACAATAATAATCTTTTACATTGCAATCCTTTAATTTTTAATATTTGACATGTTTGTGTGCTGCTGCGCATTCAATGGGTGTAATAAGCAAAGTGTAAGGCGTTTATATTAAATAAAAAAAAAAAAAAAAATATATATATATTATAATGATATATTGCGGCAGACTTTAGACCAGGTTTGAGTTGGTCTATGGCGCAGTCTATTTTCAGTTCCTCAAAATAGCAACGAATGCGCCTGAACACACCTCTTTTTTAGACCAGCACACCCATTGGCGCACAAATGGGTGTAAATGAATTTGCTATTTAAACAACGCGGCGCAAGACGGGAAAATGAGAACTGCGTCAGGCTGAAACTAACAAAAAACACTTGCGTCGCACATTGCGCCGGGTGAGGAGAGGCCCTGAACCCTTCTCAGAGATGAAAAGGATTGTTTCATGCGCCAAGCAAATAGGTAGGCTATTCTGAGACATGACTATCCATATGACATGTAGGGCATTTTTATAATTTATGTAGCATACAAAATAATAATCTTTTACAGGTAATCCTTTTTTTTAATTTTTTAATATTTGGCCAGGCTTGGTGCGTGCGCGTCCTATGTGTGTAATATGCAGAGGGTAGGCTATGCGCATGTGATCCAGTATAGGCGAATATACTAAACACGCTCTACATAACAAAAAAAAAATATTGGCACCATTGACTTTTCGGCCAGGTTTTTAGTTGCGTCAAGGTGCAGGTCTAACAGGTGCATCTCAATAAATTGGAATGTCATTGAAAAGTTCTTTTATTTCAGTATTTCAACTCAAATTGTGAAACTAGTGTATTAAATAAATTCAATGCACACAGACTGAAGTATTTTAAGTCTTTGGTTCTTTAATTGTGATGATTTTGGCTCACATTTACAAAAACCCACCAATTCACTATCTAAAAAAATTAGAATATGGTGACATGCCAATAAGCTAATCAACTCAAAACACCTGCAAGGTTTCCTGAGCCTTCAAAATGGTCTATCAGTTTGGTTCACAAGGCTACACAATAATGGGGAAGACTGATGACTTGACAGAAGTCATTGACACCCTCCACAAAAAAAAGGTAAGCCACAAAAGTTCATTGCTAAAAAAGCTGGTTGTTCACAGAGTGCTATATCCAAGCATATTAACAGAAAGTTGAATGGAATTAAAAAGTGTGGAAGAAAAAGATGCACAAAAACCGAGAGAACCGCAGCCTTATGAGAACTGTCAAGCAAAATCGATTCAAGAATATAAGTGAACTTCACAAGGAATGGACTGAGCTGGGGTCAAGGCATCAAGAGCCACCACACACAGACGTGTCAGGAATTTGGCTACAGTTGTCATATTAAGCCACTCCTGAACCACATACAACATCAGAGGCGTCTTACCTGGGATAAGGAGAAGAACTGGACTGTTGCCCAGTAGTCCAACGTCCTCTTTTCAGATGAGAGCAAGTTTTTGTATTTTATTTGGAAACCAAGGTCCTAGAGTCTGGAGGATGGGTGGAGAAGGTCATAGCCCAAGTTGTTTGAAGTCCAGTTTTAAGTTTCCACAGTCTGTGATGATTTTGGCTGCCATTTTATCTGCTGGTGTTGGTCCACTGTGTTTTTGAAAACCAAAGTCACTGCACCCGTTTACCAAGAATTTTTGGAGCACTTCATGCTTCCTTCTACTAACCAGCTTTTTGAAGATGCTGATTTAAATTTTCCAGCAGGATTTGGCACCTGCCCACATTGCCAAAAGCACCAGAAGTTGGTTAAATGACCATGGTGTTGGTGTGCTAGACTGGCCAGCAAACTCACCAGACCTGAAACCCATAGATAATCTATGGGGTATTGTCAAGAGGAAAATGAGAAATAAGAAACCAAAAAATGCAGATGAGCTGAAAGACACTGTCAAAGAAACCTGGGCTTCCATACCACTTGAGCAGTGCCACAAACTGAGCACCTCCATGCCACGCCAGAATTAAGGCAGTAATTAAAACAAAAGGAGCCCCTACCAAGTATTGAGTACAGTACAGTAATGAACATACTTTCCCAGAAGGCCAACAATTCACTAAAAATGTTTTTTTGATTGGTCTTATGAAGTATTTTAATTTTTTGAGATAGTGAATTGGTGGGATTTTATTAAATGTGAGCCAAAATCATAAATTAAAAGAACCAAAGACTTAAACTAATTCAGTCTGTGTTCATTGAATTTATTTAATACACGAGTTTCAAAATTTGAGTTGAATTACTGAAATAAAATGAACTTTTCCATGACATTCTAATTTATTGAGATGCACCTGTATTTCACTTGCCTCAAAATAGCACCGCACCAGCAATGCGCCTGAACACACCTCGTTTTCAGACCAGCACACCCATGAGCGCACAAATAGGCGCAAATGCATTTGCTATTTAAACAACGTGGGGCAGGACATGACCTAGCAAAAACACACAGTGCGCGCGACTGGCGACGCATGCGACAGTGTAGATAGGGCCCTTTGAAGCAACTGAAATAGACTGCGCCATTGATCAACTGAAACCTGGTCTAAAGTCAATGGAGCAGTAGTTTTTTTTTTTTGTTATTTAAAGAGTGTGTTAGTAATATGCGCCTATATGCAGGTCCACATCGCGCGTACACTCTGCTTATTACACGGACGCGCAACAGCATACAAACAAATATTAAAAATAAAAGGATTTCAATGTAAAAGGTTATTATTGTGCCCCGTAGATGGTCTGCTCGCGTGCTTTAACCTTGTGCACGAGCAGATCAATTTCCTCTCTGGAGAAGCGTTCAGTCTTTTCTCTTGTAAATTCCACCATATAAATAGCGAATCCGCCATGGCACGAGTGCAAATGGCTTTTAAAGGGAATGGGAGATGATACTCTGTTTGGTTTATTGCACGTTACGCCCAAAAACACCCATTACTCATTAAGAGAACAGGGACAACCCTTTTGGACCATGTGCCAGGCACGGCGACCGTTTTTCCCGTCGTAAAAGTGGATTCAAACACGCCCTAAGTGAAACTACGCCATGTGCTTCAGACCATGCACTTAGATCGTTAAAATATGGCCCTAATAACTAGTCTTACGCCAGGGAGAAACCCTCAAAAAATGTATCTCAGTGGTATATGAGATGGTAAGTAGGTCCTTTAAAGCAATTATATATGTACATGCCTAGTGTATTAAATGTCAGTGAACAAAAGACATATTCATTTGTTTTTCCAACATTGAAGTTTGGTGGCACACACACACACACATTTACATTTACATTCAGACATTTAGCAGATGCTTTTATCCAAAACGACTTACAAATGAGGACAATAAAAGCAGTCAAAACTAACAAAAGAGCAACAATATAAGTGCAAATGACAAGTCTCAGTTCGCCTAAAGCAGTACACGTAGCAAGGTGTATATATACTGTATATATATATATAATATACAGTGGGGCAAAAAAGTATTTAGTCAGCCACCAATTGTGCAAGTTCTCCCACTTAAAAAGATGAGAGAGGCCTGTAATTTTCATCATAGGTATACCTCAACTATGAGAGACAAAATGAGAAAAAAAAATCCAGAAAATCACATTGTAGGATTTTTTAAAGAATTAATTGGTAAATTCCTCGGTAAAATAAAGTATTTGGTCACCTACAAACAAGCAAAGATTTCTGGCTCTCACAGACCTGTAAATTATTCTTTAAGAGGCTCCTCTGTCCTCCACTCGTTACCTTTATTAATGGCATCTGTTTGAACTTGTTGTCAGTATAAAAGACACTTGTCCACAACCTCAAACAGTCACACTCAAAACTCCACCATGGCCAAGACCAAAGAGCTGCAAAGGACACCAGAAACAAAATTGTAGACCTGCACCAGGCTGGGAAGACTGAATCTGCAATAGGTAAGCAGCTTGGTGTGAAGAAATCAACTGTGGGAGCAATTATTAGAAAATGGAAGACATGCAAGACCACTGATAATCTCCCTCGATCTGGGGCTCCACGCCAGATCTCACCCGTGGGGTCAAAATGATCCCAGAAACACACGGGGGGACCTAGTGAACGACCTGCAGAGAGCTGGGACCAAAGTAAAAAAGGCTACCATCAGTAACACACTGCAACGCCAGGGACTCAAATCCTGCAGTGCAAGACGTGTCCCCCTGCTTAAGCCAGTAAATGTCCAGGCCCATCTGAAGTTTGCTAAAGAGCATTTGGATGATCCAGAAGAGGAATGGGAGAATGTCATATGGTCAGATGAAACCAAAATAGAACTTTTTGGTAAAAACTCAACTTGTCGTGTTTGGAGAAAGAATGCTGAGTTGCATCCAAAAAACACCATACCTACTGTAAAGCATGGGGGAAACATCATGCTTTGGGACTGTTTTTCTGCAAAGGGACCAGAACAACTGATCCGTATAAACGAAAGAATGAATGGAGCCATGTATCGTGAGATTTTGAGTGAAAACCTACTTCCATCAGCAAGGGCATTGAAGATGAAACGTTGGCTGGGTCTTTCAGCATGACAATGATCCCAAACACACCGCCCGGGCAACGAAGGAGTGGCTTCGTAAGAAGCATTTCAAGGTCCTGGAGTGGCCTAGCCAGTCTCCAGATCTCAACCCCATAGAAATTCTTTGGAGGGAGTTGAAAATCCGTGGTGCCCAGCGACAGCCCCAAAACATTACTGCTCTAGAGGAGATCTGCAGGGAGGAATGGGCCAAAATACCAGCAAAACAGTGGTGAAGACTACAGAAAACAATTTTGAACTCTGTCTTGCCAACAAGGGTATATAACAAAGTATTGAGATTAAATTTTGTTATTGACCAAATTCTTATTTTCCACTATAATTTGCAAATAAATTATTTAAAAATCATACAATGTGATTTTTTGGATTTTTTTTTTTTCTCATTTTGTCTTTCATAGTTGATGTATACCTATGATGATAATTACAGGCCTCTCTCGTCTTTTTACGTGGGAGAACTTGCACAATTGGTTGGCTGACTAAATACTTTTTTTCCCCACTGTATATATTAATATATATATAGTATATATATAAAATACACACACACAAAGAAAAACAAGTAGCTAGAATAGAAAAAAATAGAAAGCTAGTTTCAAATATACTATATTATATAAAGTAGACTTAAAAATTGAATAGAAAGTGTTAGAGTTAGAGGGTCAACTAAAGGTGGAACAGATGTGTTTTTAGTCGTTTCTTGTAGATGGTTAAGGACTCAGCTGCTCGGTTTGATTTGGGCAGGTCATTCCACCAGTAGGGAACAGTTAATGAAAAAGTCTGTTGAAGTTATTTTGTTCCTCTTTGAAATGGCACAATAATACGCCATTCACTTACAGAACGCAAGCTTCTAGAGGGCACAAAACTCTGAAGTAACGAATTCAGGTAAAGGGATTGCAGAGCAGTGGTGGTTTTTAGGCAAACTAATGCCTTGAATTAATTGGTTGCTTTGCAGGAGGTTGTTCTGTGTGAGAAAGGCTGAGACTTGGTTGAACACAACTCGTTCAAGTGTTTTTGCAATGAAAGGTGGAAGGGAAACCGGTCTGTAGTTCTCTTAAAAGAGTTGGGTTAAGAGTGGGTTTATTAAGAAGTGTGGTTATACGAGCCTGTTTAAATGTTGAGGGAAAAACAAGTGTGAAGGGATGTGTTAATGCAGGTACAATGGCAGGAGAAATGGCTTTAAGGAGATGAGATGGAATAGGATCAAACGGATGATTGGTAGTAGGATAATTGGAAAGGATGAGTTTAGAGACTTATGCCTCAGAGAGTGGAGAGAAGGATGAAATATATTATATATATATGATATCTATATATATATATATATATTGATACACAGTATAAATATATACGGACATGCATACCTTTAAAAGACTGGGGCTATTATGTCAAAATATGCTCACTAATTGTACACTAGGATAAACCTAATTGGTGGTATCCACCCAGAAAAAAATGTCTGTACTTGTGATGAGTTCTGTCTTTGCCAGTGTTGATAAAGCCTGTGTGAATTTGTCACTGTATCCAAACTCCCAAGCCGAGGTTTGCTTAGGGATTGATGGATCAAAGAGATGTCCCACTGCTTTGTTTATTGAATGTAAACATACTGGAGACACTCTTTTTTTCTCTTTTTATATATGTTTGTTTGGTTAGAGTTTTTGTTTGGTTAAATCCACTCTTGAAACTCAGAGATGAGGGTTTGATTTAGAGATGCTTTCACTGATGTGTCCTTTGTTTTGCTGGTGTTATCGGTCTGACAGTCACCTCATCAATTTATTTAGTACAGATTAGATTTAATATTTTTATTAGTTTCCTCTTGAACCATGGACATTAGTGTCTGAAGTCAACATTAAAAAGATGTTGTGGTCAGCTTTACTACCTTTTTGTGACACTTTTCACAGTAAAACAGCTATTGAAAAGAGTGAGTTATGACATAAATAAAAAAAAAATGCATGGATGAATCATTCAGATTCTGTTTAAGACGAGTAACATTTAAGGAACTCAAAACTCAAATCTGCTCTGGTAAAAAAATATTTGATTCATTGAAACTTTTTGCAAGTCATTCATAATTTTATTGACCTAATTTAATTTTATTGTATTATATTATTTAAAAAATAGTATGTTTTCTTGTGCCACTTGGACTTAGCATTGAATTCCTTTCATTTAGAAATCAAATTCCTGTTTCATTTCAATACAGAAACATGTTAAATGTTTTAGGATTTAAATTATATGGATAATAATGTCTTGTTTTAGGAACACTGCTATGTTGCCTCTTCACCCTTCCTGCCTGTCAGCAGAGCATTTTCTCCCTTTTGTCTTTCACATTTTAAGGGGGAGCCTGGCTGGCAAACCTGCGACAAGTGTCTCAGATAGCGACAGTAAAGAGAAAAATTCCCTGTGAGAGATCCCACTCCTGCCCGCCTTGCTTCTGTCAGCACTCATTTGGATCTTTTGGGCTCAAATTGTAGCAAGGTGAGGTATTTCTCTCACTACACATATATTGTTCCTCAGCAGACAACACGGTGTCCTTGAAGTGTGTCCTCATAAAACACAGCTCAAAAAAGCACCCTGTTAGCACTGTTGTCTCTTTGGAAGACACTAATCATCATCTCATCATCGGTGACAATCTATACTAGCCTTTAAGACAAAACTTGTTTTAAGACAAAAAGCTTTTTAAAGAAGCAGTGAAAAAAAAAAATTTCTGATTATATGGTATATACAATTTTTCATGGTATTTTGAACTGCCATGGATATATATATATATATATATATATGTGTGTGTGTGTGTGTGTAGGTGTGTGAGGCATATGCTATATAATTATATATTATATTATTTGAGTTGTTTTTACGGTCATTTTACAGTTTAGGATTTTACCATAGCTGTTTCAGAACCGGGCTTTTTCAAAACAATATTATTCTTATTTTAAAAAACTATTTCAACTGCTGATTTAAATGTACAGTGGGTATAGAAAAGAATCACCCCCTTTAAAATAATCACATTTTGTTGCTTTGCAGCCTGAAATGAAGATGGACACAGTTTTTGGTTTTTACTCAGTGCAACATAATATCCAAGTGAAAGTTATAACACCAACACGTCAGAAAAAAAAAATCACTGAGTTGGAAAAAGGAGCACCCCCCCCCCCCCAAAAAAAGTGCGGCAAACTAAATCAGGTTGTAGCTAATCCTTCTCAAAGGCACACACATCCATTTGAATATTAACTGTGATCTGCTGTGGTCATTTTTATTAGCTTAGCATGAAAAGAGCTTTCCTGGAACATGTCAGTCCTTCGTAGTGCAACTGATGCAAACAAACAACTGTGGGTGGCAAGGCACTGTCAAAAGATCTCCGGGATAAAGTTGTGGATAGGCACAAGTCAGGAGATAGATACAAAACAATTAGAAGCTCAGTGAAGTCTATTATTAAGAAGTTGAAGGTATTTAGTACAACACAGACCCTCCCTGGATCAGGACGTCGCTCCAAACTGAGTGAAAGAGCCAGGAGGAAACTGGTCAGAGAGGCGGCCAAGAAGCCTACAGTAACTCTGAAGCAGCTGCAGGGATTTATGACAAAGAGTGGTCGTTGTGTGCATGTGACAACAATTTCACAAATTCTCCACAAATGTGGCTTGTATGGGAGGGTTGCAAGAAAAAAGCCACTCCTCAAGAAAGGCCACATGCAGTCACGACTCAGCTTTGCCAAAACACACCTTGAAGAGTGAGGCAGATGAGACTAAAATTCTAAAAAAATAAATTCTAAAAAAAAGAATTATTTGGCCTCAACACTGAACAATATGTTTGTCTGAAATCCAATACAACTCACCATACAAATAACAGCATTCCTACTGTAAAACATGGAGGTGGTAATGTCCTGTGATGGGGGTGTTTCTCTGCAGCAGAGACTGGAGCACTTGTCAGGATAGAAGGAAAAATGGATGGGGTAAAATACCGTCAAATTCTTGAGGAAGATCTGCTGCCCTCTGCCAGAAAGTTGTCAATGGGAAGAAGGTTTACCTTCCAACATGACAATGACCCAAAGCACACAGAAAAACTCACAACACAGTGGTTGAAGGAGAAAAAGGCGAATGCCCTTGCATGGCCTTGTCAGAGTCCAGACTTAAACCCAATTGAAAATCTGTGGAATGACTTGAAGACTGCAGTCCACAAACGGTCACTATCAAATTGTACAGAACTTGAGCAGTTCTGCAAAGAAGAATGAGAAAATATTGCAAAGTTAGACAGTGACAAATCCTAACAGACTAAAGGCTGTAATTAAAGCAAAAGGTGGTTTCCAATTCAGTTATTTTTTGTTTTACCCTGACATGTTGGTGTTATATCTTTCGCTTGGATGTTATGAGTTGCACTGAGTAAATGCATCTGGATAAATACAAACTGTGCCCGTCTTCATTTCAGGCTGCAAAGCAACAAAATGTGATTATTTTAATGATTCTTTTATATACTCACTGAGATCCCCTTCTCACAGCTTGCTTTAGCATCCATTCATCCAATTCCTTTCAAATATTAAGTTAGGAGCTACTTTTACATAGTTTGTTTTTTTATATGACCCAAGGTTTTTTTTGCTATACTTTGACAATTATGCTCCAATCCAATGATGAGCTAGGAAATGTTAATCATTGCAGATTCTAGAGAGCAAATACAAATGACCCAGGCATGAAATGACAGGTGAGGGAAAACAGCACCTATTATATGAAATGGTCAGAGGTCAGTCATATAGGAAAAGGACAAAAGCAGGCCAATTAGAAGGCACATGTATATTTGCATACAACACTACAAGAGTGATTGGCCCTTAACATGACGTGCACTCTAACAAGGGTGTGTGTGTGTGTGTGTGTGTGCATGTGTTGGGGTGTGGGGAGCGAAATAAGCACCAAAGTGCAAAATTCCTGGCTGAAACTACACAAGAATGAGTGAAACATATCTCTTAATGAAGCAAGGCACAGTCCTCTGCTATAATTTTCAAAGGCATGCGAAAAGATTAAAGTCAAAGGAGTCTCCCAATGGCTTCGAGCCTGCATTTCTTTGAAAAGCACCCCCAATGCATAGAATCTCGAACCCCCCTCCCCAACACAGACACGGCCCACCCCGCTGTCTTCCTTTCTCTTTCTTTCAAATAACTGAAGCTGCACTTTAGACACCAAATCTCCCCCCTGATCCTATCATTAAAAGAACACTAGTGCAGGGCTTTGCACACAAGTTGGCGAGCCTGCATGGAACAATGGTGGAGCTCAGTACTAAACAGCCACCTTCTCTCTGTGAAATAGAGGTAACAGCATTAATGTTTGTGCGTGTACATACACACTTTGATATGCACGCTCTCGAACACATTTGTGCCCTCCACAAGACAAGCGCACTCCCAACTCATGAGCCGATAGTGTACTCTGTGTATGTTTCAGCACACTCACACATACAGGCATGTACAATAGGATGAATAATTGATTGTCATGGGGGCTTCGTGTGTTAAGAACAGAGCAGGCGTGCCAGTAGCATTTTCACTTCAAATTTGTATTGTCTTTAGTCTCCGCCAGTCATCAGCATATCTAACACCTGCCTCAGTCAGATGTCTAGTGGTGCCTAAGCCTGGAACCTGCTTTCATCTCTGCACTGCAACTGAAACGCAAAAAAAGTATGCGATGAAAAAAAAAATCATACCACCACACTGTTTCAAGAGATCATTATCTATCAAGGAAACCAGGACACAAGTTTGATAGCTCAGCTCACACCAGCTTTCTCTATCTCTCTGTATAATATATATGTGGGCTAACCTTTGTTTGATCGTGTTAACGTCTAAAATATTTTTCAACACCAGAGAAAAGGTTCTTGACAGCTATTGTAAAAAAAGATGAATCAATGTACAAAAAAAAAGAGAAAAGAGGGGGTGGGCATCCCACTAAGGAGTTTAAGTGATCCTCCAGGGGGCCACAAAATAACAATCTAATAACTTAAAATGTATTTATATATATTCATTTAATTCACAAATTTGATGATTAATACGTTAAATGAATAAATAATAATAATAAAAAAAAATTACAAAGCACCACCTATTCTGTGATTGTTTTGGAGCAGCCAAAGTCGTTTCTTATCGCTCTGTGTGAAATACAGACTGAACGGTGGCTCAAAACACCCAACCTCTCCAGGAGCATATGATACAAAAACTAAATCTCTCAGTTCAATAAAGCAAACCAGTGTCACGCTAGTAAAGTTTTGATGGATGATTATTGTACTCAAGGCAAGGACAATTACAGTTGCATACAGGAGGCGTACATTAGGCACACATGAGTCTGTTATTATTGATATGCAATAAAACGGTGTATTTGTGCTCTCAGCACATTGTTCACTGAAAATGTTGACCCTCCTTCAGATCGCTCAGTTTCCACACATTCAGAATGTTTTTTCATTTGTATTTTGGTGTGTTTAATAATTCTGAATGGAGCCGTACAGTAGCTATATGCAGTCATTTGGCATCTTCCTGCTGTCTTGTTTGATGTGGCAGGTTGACTTCTGCTTATGTTTTAAAGTTACTGTATAACTAAGCTGAGTAAGTACTTTAAAGTTGTCTGTAAGAATGTCTGCAGTGACATTTTTGCAAAGCATGTTTCCACAAAAAGAACAATGAAGGTTTAAATCTATCTTGAATTTATTTTGTTTAAAAAGTAATAACATGGAATTGCGAAGTAATTACACTATGATACAAAGGTTTTTGTGAATAGAGAAGGTTGGGAGGCCTTGCGGTATTGTTACGGAGAGGAGGGGGGCCTTGGAGTAAAAAAGGTTGAGAACCACTTATGTATAATTTTTTTACCCTTATCCAAGACAGACTTTCAATCTTGAACTATGAAAATGTAACAGACTTGAGGCAGAGGTCGGAGGCAGGATTCATTTGCAGATTTATTTAAGAAAAAGGGTAGACTACAGGTGAACAATAGACTACAGTACAAAGTACAAAGTCGATCAGCCAAAGGGTAACCCAGAAAACAGGCAATGATTGTATAAAAAAAGGGAAAATAACGCTCAGAAATGCTCCTGGAATGGCAAACAAGTCTTCGCAAAGAGCATAGGAAATAACAGCCATATGAGCGTATAAAAAAGATATGCAAACAGGATGCAGAAGAGTCAGAGTCAAAACTCAAGTGAAGGTGCCCTCTCATTGTTGGAGGTGGAAGGGGCAGTTCCAGAGGCAGATGGTACATTTCCGAAGCCCCTCGAGGTCCTCCCCACGATCTGGGAACTGGGGGATTAGGCTGGTTAACATGGAACACCATGATCAGTGCCGAATCCAAGATGTCATCTGCTGGAACCCAGGAGTGTTCCTCTGGAGCACAGCCCTCCCAGTCCATCAGGCAGAAGAGACAACGTCCCCTCTGGCATGAGTAAAGAAGACTGTGGATCCAGTAGGCAATCAGCCTCTAGAGGTGGTGATGGAGTATCCTCAGCTTTGTTACAGCCTCCCAACTCCACTGGTAAAATCCCAGGACACACTGAAAGGGAGTCATACCCGTGGCAGGTTTTCTCAAGTTTTGCACATACTGTGTCCAAGGGAGGATCCGACTCCAATCATGCTAATTGTTATGACAATAAGTCCTCAGGAAATGTCCCACCTCCTGATTAAGTCTTATGAGACCCGCATATGAGAGTGATGTTTATACTAAGCAAACCACAGAAGGACTTCCATATCTGGGAGATGAACTGTGGTCTTCTGTCCGATACAATGTCCTCTGAGAGTCCATAAAACTGAAACACATTCTGAAAGAGGGCCTTGGCAGTCTTTAGGGCAGTGGGGAATTTTCTAAGGGAATTACATGACAGGCCTTAGATAAACAGTCAATAACCACAAGGATGGCGGTGTTACCTTGAGATGCTGGTAAGTCTTTCAGGAAGTCAATTCCAATATGGCACCATGGGAAATTGGGCAGGGGTAGTATTTTGAGAAGGTCAGCGGGCAGTTTGGATAAGATTATCAATACATATAGAAAGCTGGATGAACTGTTCAAAGGAAAGCTGCTCGTCCCGGCTAGCCAGCTTGGCTTAAAGAGTGAGACTCGATCCCCTACGATAAATGGATTTTGATGGCTGGTCAGACCATCCAGTCTGAGCTGTGGGGGTATGGAAGGTGAAAGCCTAAACTGCAGCCATGCTGTTACCTTGTTAAAGCATGAACAGTTGATTTCCCACACACTCGCCTCCCTCAGAGTGCAGAAAACCCACCTTGAAACGGTCCTGAAAACAATACAAAAAGGGGTGAATTGCTAAATCACACTTTCGTACTGCAGTTGTCAAATTTAGCGCTCGTCTGTGAAGCAGCAAGATAATAAATGCCACTTTTGATTCCTCCGTAAAAAACGCCATCGGCTACTGGGCGATGAGGATGGAGCATCGAAGAAGAAACCCCTTTCAGCGGTCAGGTGCGCCATCAAACTTATCAGGTTAAGCTAGGCAAGGAGGGTTCAGTAAGATGCCTGATGTCAGGGGGAACGTCGATGTTGCAGTTATATTAGGTTGCATGTTAGCTGAACAAATAGGTTTCGTTGAAGAAACTGGTGATTACTGATAAAGATAGCCTAGCACTTCATTCATAGCATCAGACAACCGACTCAGTTGGTGATAGTGACATGAGGACAAAATGGCTTGTTTTGGTGATGACTGGATTCGAATAAAGTCTTCTGTAACATATTGGAGGCAGGATCAATTTGCTAATTTATTTAAAGTGGATTTTTGAATATTATATTTCATGCAGTTCATAATGTAACTGTATGTGAATGTAAACAGTCTGTAAAGTTGTAAAGCTGAAAGTGCATCATAAATAAAGTTATTGTCTCTCAAAAGAAAGAGTCGACTTTCTGTCATGGTGCCTACTGTGAGGAGCGAGGAACGAGGAGACGTAGGGGAATTCACGATGATACAGTCTTTAATAATCCACATGGAAGAAGGAACACACGTAGGAACTGGGAATTGACGTTTAGACTCGACAAAGAAACATGGGGCAGACTACACTTTAAATACAAAACTTAATGAGGGAGTAAATGAGACGCACCTGAATCACCTGGAAACAATGAACATAATCAAACATTGGAGAAACTGGGTCATGGGGAGCACATGACAGAGGGATGAGGCACAGCCGGAGGAGTGGAGTCCCGAGGGGGGGGGGGGGGGGGGGAAACGACGGATGGTTGACGACAGACCAAGCCGGAGCCAGAGGGACGAGGGAGCCTGGTGGAGCCAGTGGAGAGATGGGCCACAGTGGAGAGGAGGGAGCTAGGAGCCATGGTGGAGCCGACGGGTCGACGGGCCGAGGCGGAGTCCGGGATTCAGAGGCTGGAGGCAGAGACAGGGGATCCTCCAGTCACGGTAAAGAATCTGACGATGGAGGATGGCACACCCGTGGAGCTTGCACAGTACCGATGGTGGGCTGAGAGTGAGCAGAGGGGCTGCCAGACGACAACGGAGGAGGAGGAGGAGGAGGAGGGGAGCCCTCTCTGGGCTGGACGTGGAAACCAGAGCCCTCTCTCCTTCAGAGTGGCACAGTCCCAGGTCCGTAATTAGCTTGCCCTCAGCCACGGTGCAGGGGGCAGAGCTCCTCTCCACACTCACACCGTCTGCGGCTTTCTCCCTCACGGCAGGCATTGTAGCCGGCTCTACAACCTGGTCTGACGGTCTGAGAGGCTTTGGCTCCGTGGCAATCCTCAGCTCTGTCGCACTGCTTGGCGATGGCGGTGGGCTCGGGCTTGCGCTCTGCGCAGCGGGGAGATGGTGGGCTGGGCAATGAGTCTGGCTGTGCTCTGGATCGGGGATAGACGCTCTCCAGACACCCTCCAGCTCAGTCCAGAGGTGTCTGGGAGGTTGACGGGACGATAGTAATTTGCCCCGAACAAGAACAGTGAGTTCAGCGCAGCGTCGTCAAACGCTGTTAACACGGGAGCCAGCTGAATTCAACCACATATCCATGGGAACGGTTTTTTTTTGGAGGTCTTTGCGGGCGAGGGAGGTGAACTTTGCGGTGAGGGAATCCATGGGGAACATGGGGAAAAACAGAAAACAAACACTGTAGAAAACACGGAAAACAAACGAAGGGGAAAACGCAAATAAAGTTACTTTTGAAGGTCGAGTCTTCTGTCATGGTGTCTACTGTGAGAAGCGAGGAATGAGGAGACGTAGGGAAATTCACGATGATACAGTCTTTAATAATCCACATGGAACGCGATGCCGGTGATTTATTTAAACTGCAGTGATTTATCAGTACTCTATGTCTGTGTTTGGCACAGACACATATACCATTATTGTTTGGGTCTTTACTACCAAGTTGTAGGTCCGTTTCACTAACATAAGTGTAAAACAACTTTTTCCCCTCTGATTCTTTATTTTTAGAACAGGGTGGATCAATATCAATTTATATGTATTATTAATAAGCTGTATTCCAGTACTGGTGATGGGTGTTCCGTTTCTGACATGTACATGTAAGACTAATCACAACAGACTGGGTTATCTGACCAATCAGAGCACAATAGCCTCATGCAAAGGAGGGTTTTTTTAGTTGAGAAATAACATAACATGAAATGCATATTATAAGAAAATGAAAATGTTTTTTGAACTTGCATGCATGTAAACCTGTTGTTGGGGACTTCCAAAACCAATTTATGAACCTTTCACTTTAAGGGAAAAGACAGAGTCGAGGTCAAAAACAACAGGCAGGGGGTCAATAGTCAGTAAAGAATAGTCCACAGCAAAAATACAAATCAATAGGCAAAGGGGTAATCCAGAAAACAGGCAACAGAAGAATCAAAACAAACAAGGGAAATAACAGTCAGAAATGTTACCAGAATGGCAAACAAGACTTCGCAAAGAGCATAGGAAATAGCTGGCGTATTTATACAGGAACAGGATGCAGGTGAATTAGAGTGCCCTCTCATGATTCAAGGTGGAAGTGGCAATTCCAGTGGCAGATGTAACTGAAAATCCCCCATAAAAATATTAATTCTTACATGTTTAAAACCATTATAATCTAAAGAAATAGTGAATTAAACAAATCTACTTCAATATTAATTGTGTGAAAATGTAATTTTTCAGTTTTGTAAAATGATGTTGGAAGTGCAGAAAGAATATGAAAGTATTTTTATTGAATTTTATTTTATTTAGAATATATTAAATGTTAGCTGTGAAATTATTAAATTTTTAGTCCAAATGTGATGTATGTAAATGGACATTGTTAGAGGAAAAAAAAATAAAGTAATGAAAGTATGAAAAGTGTTCTAAGACTTTATTTCCCCCCCCCCCTAAAACTCTATGGGCCAGACATCATTTCCATTGCACATAAACTGGGATATCAAACTATGAACAATCTAAAATGGCTGCTTGAAACTCTAAGTGCAGTTTGTTAAACATAGTTATGGTAAAACTAAATTCAAATACTTAAACTTGATTCACATTGTGGCATGACCTCAAATAAACTGCGTGTATACTCCATGGACTGGAAATATGGTATAAAGTGTAAACAGTGATGCAAAATTGAACAGAGAGGCCATCGTTGGGAGTAAGATTCATCCTGCTCAAGTGTGTAGACATTTCGCCTTGGGCCCCAAGTCCTGCCACTATGACATCACATGGGGCTTGGTAGTCAACTATCAAAGAAAAAGAGTGGGATCGTCTGGGGCCTAACGTATTCATCAATGGCAAAATATTTATACACGCCATTCCCTGAAAGGATATCTCCTTTTAAAAACCACTGCCTATTGGCACCACATGAAGAGCAACAAGCCATCAAAAAGACCAGAGAATTAAAAATACAAAACAAGGCAATGTTGAAAAACAAGAAACTTCATAAAATGCTGAAATTCTCTTGTCGAAGTAATAATAAAAAAAAAAGATGCCATTGAATTAAGTAGCACATTGCTTTTTTGACTAGGCAACCTTAGATTTGATGAAGTGCTGTCTGGCTGATCAATAGGATAGAGCTCCAGGTGGCATTCTTAATTAAGATAATTTATGAAGCTGTTAAAATGGGGATGCATTACAAATGCCCCTCCACACAGCTTTATACTCAGTCTGCGCTACAGTCTACTGGCTTCAGTTTTAGATTTAAACATAATGTGTAATGTGAATACAGTGGAATACAAACAATCACCAACCTCCTGAAGATGTAAGCTTCAGACACAGTTATACCTCAAATATGTTGCAAATAATAATTCCTCAGGTCTCTGTTCCAGGACACTTGCATCTGATGCCTTTATGATCAGCATTGTCTTGGCAATGGAGTATTTCACCTGTAGAGATACAGTTCTACCTAATGAGCAGCAGAAGGAAAGTCATATTGGCTAGGAATAGAGTCCTGTTCTCTTGGGTTCAGTGATATCACTCTTTACACTTCTCAAGCTCTATTGATTTATGAATATAAAGTTAAAACAATACAATGTATTTGAAATAAAATGTTTCTTGAAAAAGTATTAATTTCTTTAAAAAAAAGTTACTGACCCCAAACTTTTAACGTTAGTGTATATAAATGCATTACGCATTATCATATCATGATGGTAAAAGTTTTACTTAAAGATTTCACCTTAAGTGGTAGATTTATAATAAAATATATAGAGATTTCTGTGTCTATGCCTCAGAATCACACACAATCGCACATCTACTAAATTACACTTGGTGATCACAAACCCGAATCACCTGAATCAGCAGCACAAATAAAGGCAGGAGGTTTGGTGTTTCCAAATCTTAAAGGGATCCTCCACCCCAAAATGAAAATATTGTCATTAATCACTTACCCCCATGTCGTACACTCAGCGTACACTCTTCTGTGTCAGCTGTGCTGCACGGATGCGCTGTTTTCGTTCAAATAAGTGGGTTTTTTTAACAAAAAAAAAAAAATACAAGTAGAAAATGTTCATTGTGTTGCGTCTGACACAGAAGAGCGTACGCTGCTTGCGTTCAGTGGATGTTCTCCAAAATGGCGCTACGGTGATGCATAGAGACAGAGGAGACGAATTGTTGAATATAGTCGTTATTTTTGTTTTCTTCGCGTACAAAAAGTATTCTCGTCACTTTATAATGTTATGGTTGAACCACTGATGGCAGGTGGACTATTCTGACGATGTCTTTATACTTTTCTGGACCTTGACAGTGTAATTTACTTGCCAGTCAATCAGACAGTCACAAGCCTCCAGGTTTTCATCCAAAATATCTACAAATTGTGTTCTGAAGACGAACGAAGCTTCTATGGGTTTGGAACGACATGGGGATAAGTGATTAATGACAAAAATAACCTACAAAACATTTTCATTTTGGGGTGGAGTATCTCTTTAATCTCTATTATACCTGAGTTTTTTTTTTTTTCACCCAGCATAAAAAGGTTATAAGAAAAATAAGAATTCGGTGCATGACACGCTGTCTCTGAGATAGCAGAGTAGGCAAGATGCTAACTGTTAAAAACTGAAAAAAGTCAGTTAGGAGTGACAACACAGCATGCTTATGCTAGCAGAAAAATACTTAAACACGTCCGCATGAATATGCGTTGTGTGTGTGAAAAGCCTGACAACAAAGCACCAGTTTTTTTCCCTTCTTTTTTTGATGAGGAAACAGCAGCGATGGAGCCCTAACAACAAGGTGCGCCAGGATAAGTGGCTCCCAGAATGCTCCACTGTGATTTTCCCAAATAAGTGTGCGCTGAAGGTCTGATACACTGATAGCATGCTTAACAGTAAAGAATCTATAATAGGATTCAATGAACTTGTATTCTTATTGTTTGTGGAACAATAGCTGTATTTGTTTCCCCATTATTCATTCCTAAAAAGGTCTCATTTATGAATATACTGAACCAATACAGTATCAAATTACATTATTAACCTAGTCATTATGACAGCAGTCCTTCACTGGATCTGTTTCTTGCAATGCGTGTATGATCGTTGATGGCAACACTTAAACACTTCTCCATAATTGTTCCCCTCTCTTGTAACACTAACATTCCGTCACTTGCCATTAGTGCCCGTCACCCAATAAAATCTAATCTTTTATTCTGTTTTTCAATTATTGTAGAGTGCACGCTTAAATAGGGAGGCGGAGATAATGAAATTAACTTCCAAACTTAAAGCAATTCTCTGTGGCACAATGATAACATATTCTCTCCGCCTTGAAAATATATGCAAATTTAATGCGTCGATCATTTGTTATTACCATTGCATCAACATAAAACAGAGTTTTCTTGAACAATTAGACTTAAAATAGTGCATATTAATTAGCCAGGGGAGGGCAGACATGAATATTAAAATTGTGTAATAGAAAGCCCTGTACTTTTGACATTAGAACAGTGATGTGGGTGTGGCAGAATCATGTATTTGTTTGTATTCCGAAGGCCTTGAGATCTCAAAGGTGTTCCGTGTACATGAAAAGAAATATGAGCTCAACAGTTTTCATAATGGGTTATAGCTCTTTTCTGCCAGGAAGATAATTGCACACATAGACCCTCACATTTAAACCTCTCATTTACTTCTGCGCTTCTCCTCTTGCTTGTTTGTTCGTGTTCTTTTGTTCTTCAAGCCAGACATAAATTCTATCACAAGGAGCTCGCTGTGTGCAAAATATAGATACTTCCTTTAATCTTTTGTTTTTAAAAAATAAAACTCTTTTGTAACATGCCATTATATACACCATTGCATTTTATTTAAAACCTTTTTTTTTTTTTACCATTTATTTATATATTTGTGCATTGCTCAAACTGTATTACTGGTTTTTACAAAATGCATTAAAACCCTGAAAATGCCCTTATTTACATAAAAGTAAATAAAGTAGATATTGTCATTATATTTGGCGACACATTTGAACAAATCACCCATTTTCCAGGGCCTCCGGCACAAGACTGTGGCCCCGCCCCTCCCATCCGTCACTAGCGGCAATCTCCCTGAGGGGACGCCCCCGTGACACCCATAATGGTTGTTTGATGGCCCCCATAAAAGAAGTCAATGTATTGATGGAAGCCCTTTGAGGACAAATCTTATTTGTATGTGGATCAATCCAGTCAATTAATAGAAGGGAACCATAAGGAAGTGGAAAGCGGACTTCAATGATGACATTACACCTGTGACCTCACAGCTTTCCCTTCGAATTGTGATGACAGAGACAGTCTGTTTTCATGATAGTGTGTTGCATTTTTATTAAATCATCGAATCCTCACAATCAGATTACCATCTTCCAGATTAAATTGTATTGTCTACAATTTGTCCGTGAAACCTCGGAATGCTTTATCAGCCTGTATTTTTGCTGACACATTTGCATCTTGAGTAGATTGATGCCAATTCTAAATTCAAAACATTAAAAAAAAAAGAAGAAAAAATTGGTTTGAAAAGAGCAATACTATTTATGTAAAAAGAAATAAGAATTTTTCTATTTCCATTTCTACCTTAATATTTTAATTGAAAAGACCCTTTTCAATGCAAAACATCATCTCAGTAACCAACTGATGTAATACTGTCTATAAATAAATAAACAAGGCCTGTGAATGAAAAGACCCACCAGACAAGCTCTAAAGGGAACTATCAATACTGCAGAAGTCTTGAAGAGTGAGAAAGAAGTCAAAGTTAAAATTCAGTCTGCTCTCCACCAAAAGTGCTGTGGAGAACAACGACTCAGTTGCTTCACTTTAAAACAAGGGCAGAAATCATTTCTACCTTTATTAAGAACTTTAAATGAGGCCGCTGCTAAGAACGATTACAAAGACAGTGGAAAAACGCAAAAGGCCGGGATGAAATCCAGCACATACTTCCTGAATTTAAGTGGACAGTAACAAGTCTGTGAGAGCTCAAAGTTTGGGTGAAATAAGTTAGGATGATTTCGTGATATGACACCATGCAACACGACATAACGAACAGGGGCCGGTCAGTTACTTAAACTCAAAACTCAGTCCTGATCCACAAGCTGCTATTATAATTATCTCATACAGTACCTGTCTCTGTGATCCTTGGCCTTAGACTGTATTTAACTAATGAAACCCTGTGATGTCTTGCATATTCTCTTCTCTCAGTCCAGTCCCAACTTACATAACCACTGTGGACCACTACATTTGCATGCGCAGAATCTGTAACACTCTCCGAGAAGGCCACCGACCAAAGGAAAGAGTGAAGACATGGAAAGAAAGGAGGAAAAATGTGTTGTCCTCGACCACTGAAGCTTTCAGTCAGGGTTTTTTTTTTTTTTTCCCTTTTTTCCCAACAGTAAAAAAAAAAAAAAAAAAAAAAAAAAAAAGCCTCGTGATTTCTCATAAAAGCGGGACGCCAATAGTGGGGAGTCTTAGGTGAGGGCAACAGGAAGTTTTGGAGAAAGTTTGAGTGGAGTCCAAAGCGAGGTCCTATGGAAGAGAAGGAAAGAGCCCCAGTGCCTGCCTGCTCCAAAAGAGGATGTGATGAGACTGCATAGCTAATGAGCTTGCCGGCTCCAGAGAACCCCGGCTTTTCTTATTCTCGTTCATCATTAATTCAGCAACGTTGATAATTTCATTAGATCGCCACCATTTTTTTCTTGGCATATCAATAATTCATGCACGCGGCTCCTGGACCGGGGCAGTCCTTGTGTGCGAGCACACGCTTTCACGAGTGTGTGTGGTAACTGTGATATGGATACACCTAAACACAGTGCCTTTTCCACAAATTCACACCGCACACTCCAAATACATACGCACACACACATGGCCGAGCTCTGGAAAGGCAGCACAGGGGGATAAAACATATGGCAGTCGACAAAATGAAGCAACGGTTCAGGTAAATAAAACAGTACCTGGCAAATACTGCAGAGTTCTCATCTGGCACTGTGGCAGGAGCACAGAGAAAACCGCCAGGGCAGTAAAACAAACACACAGAGTCAGTCAAGCAGCCAGCCGATCTCCCTGCAAGCTTTCAAGAGCCAAGCTGTGGGATTACTCTAATCACATTTATTTATTAACCCTCAATTAAGAATGGAAGTCTTACGGCTCATGTTAGTTTAGGGAGAACACTGGGACCTACAATGCACATAATTGACAAGGAGGGCTTATTCTTAGTTCAAACCGTTTTGGCTGATTAAGTATAAGCCTTTCATCTGTAGATACAATGCTATTAATTAAATCATTAAAATAATTATTCACTTGTGAGAGGGGGGATTTAAAAAGAAAAGAAAAGGAAAATCAAAATGAGAGGCCTTGCAATAACTCCTGAAATATTCATTAATAAAAAGAGAATGCTTAAATTTAATGACAGGGATTACATGTGTAGAGACTGTCTCTGTTTCACCAAGGCTGCCCCTTAACACAAACCCTCCTCCCCCTGTTTGATTACTTGATAAAGAGATTAAAGTAGAGAGCGGGGCGCACATATTGCACACAGGCATTGACATTCACATTGAGTAGCAAACACTTGTACAAAAATTATACATCGCCTAACCTGAAGTAAACACAAGTAGCAAGTTAAAGAAATAAAATAAAATTCCTTCCATCAATTACTGATCCATATGTCATTCCAAACCGGTATGGCTTTCTTTCTTCTGCAGAACACAAAAGAAAACATTTTGGATAAAAACTATTAGGGGACCATGCCATTCTATTTCATGGGACAAAAACAGTGCCAAGACATTTTGCAAAACATCTTCTTTTATGTTCCCCAACAGAAATAAAGTCCTACAGATTTGGAACAACACGAGAGCGAGTAAATGATGACTATAATTCTTCTAAAGTGTCTTTTGACTTCTCACATTGTGGCAAAAGCAATATTTAATTGTGTTGATCAAACGGTACCAATATTGTTTACTGAGAAGTGTCTATGTTATCGTGTGTCTCTCTACACGCTTTCATAGATCAGAGACTTTGTTACTGGGTGTAAACTTCAGACATCAGATCATAATAGATAGATCTTGTTTGATCAACTTATTGCTACTCTGTTCTTTCTCGATCTTTCAACTGGGCTGTGCAATCCACACACACACACAACACAACCACACAAAGTAACTCTTCTTATGGAAAGTGACAGTAGCCTGCCAAGTACACCATATCTAGATCATTACTGTGATTTGAGTTGGTCTTCTCACCACAGCTTGTTAAAGGAGAGTTTGGAGTGCACATTGATGAACAAAGCACACCACAAAAAGTGAAAAGGATAGCATTCTGCTAGCTCTGGTTACCCTAACCAGCGCATTTTATTCACCCACAATTTGATCGAAATGATTGGTAGGGTCAAAACACGTACCTTACAAAAAAAACAAAACAAAAAGCAAAACCAACTGCAAGAAATAGTCACAATTAAGAGAAAGTCACAATAGCGAGATTACATTGTTCACTAACACAGAATGCCTGTTTCCATCTCAGAGTAAAAAAACAAACAAACAAATTAAATAAAATGCAATTATGAAATAAAGTTTAAGACATACAGTGTCTGTGATATACTGTATGTATTCTGATTAATATAAAGGCACAATCTGGGAAAAACCGTGAAAAACAATCAAACTGCCAGAATCCTGATACATAGTAGCAGCACTACTATGAGATATGAAGATTGCAAGAAATTATGTCAATTACAAGAAAGTCACAATTATAAGGTCACATTGTGAGATATAAAGTGCAAAACATAAAATAAAAAATAAAGTAAATCCACAAAGAGTTTCAGTTGTGGAATATAAAGTCAAAATTATGATAGTCACAATTGCTAGATATAAAGTCACATTGCCTTTTAGAAAGTCACTGTTGCCTTTTATTTGGTTTGATTGCTTCTGTTTTCCTCATTTGTAAGTCCCTTTGGATAAAAGTGTCTGCGAAATGACTAAATGTAAATGTATAAAGTCAAAAATGGGAGAATAAATTTACAATTGCGAGTCACAATTGCCAGATATAATCACAGTGAGAGACATACAATTGTAACTGTGAGAAAAAAGATGAAATTGCTACATATAAAGTTATAGCAGTGCGATATAAAGTCAAAATGAGGAGAAATAAAGTCGGAGTTGCTAGATGTAAAGTTACATTGCGAAGTATTAAATCTGGGAGATAGAAAGTTGCAACTGGAAGATTATAAATCTCTTGGTCTTCCATATGTTTCTGTGTCAATGTGTGTGAAACACAACAACAGAACTGACTCATATATCACGGCATTGCACAATTTCAAAAGTGCTGCAAACTGTCACCACCACGCGCATACGGCATACGGTTTATTTTTAAGATAGAAGATTGAACCCATTGGTGGTTGTGGGATGATTGATGGCTTTGTGCTAAAGCAGATGAGACACACTCCACCCCTACTGTAGTCAGACTGTTTGAGAGAGTGCCAGTAGCCCACCCATAGGGGGGCCTCACCGAGTTCTTCAAAAAGCCTGTATGTGTGTGTGTGTGTGTCCTGCTCTGTTTGATCCCTAAGCAGAGGGTCAGGACACAGGGGATTGGTCTATAGATCGGTTTATGTGTGTATCTGTCTGGTGTGGGTGGGTGGTGCAGACAATTGATGCTAAAAATATTGTTCAACACAGAGTTGCACAAAACAACGATGATGGAGAAATAAAAACGATTGGACAAAAGGCACAAATTGTGAGTTTGAATGAGTGAAACATACATAGATTGTGTTCTCTTGAGGCTAATTGATGAGGTTTGTGATATATCACTTTCGCAAATACTACCAGCACCTTTGAGACTGCCAAGGCCTGGTTGATAGTATAGCACTCACAGTGCTATAGTGGCATATTTTTTTATAAAATTCACAAAGAATAAGTTTTGGTAATTGATATGATTCTCCCGGTTAAAAAAACTAAATAATAAATAAATGGATAAATAACCCATTTTGTGTATTGTTTTTCATCAATATCTGGTATCAAACAGGCTTCAGCCGTACAGATAAAAGCCATGATAGAACAATTACATTCAGATCAGTCAAACAACACAGACAAGAGATCTGTTTTGGCCTTTTCTTTCTTTTCTGTTCATTAACAACGTTCCCTGTCAGGTTGGTGGTTAGATTATTTTCTAATGCTTTCCAGATCTGATATATGATTTAAAACATGCAAAATAGTTATGTTGAGTGAACATGATGTTTAACATATATATATGAAAATATTATATTACTGTAATATTAAAAATATATATATTTTTTTTTTTAAATCGACAAGTCAGTGGTTTGCCCCAATGACTATTTGACTAATTGATCTTAAAGAGATCGTCACTCAAAAATGAAAATTCATGTTGTTCCAAACCTGTATGATTTTCTTTTTTTCTGTGGAACATAAATTCAATCCAGTTTTCCATACAATGAAACGCAATGGGGTCCAAAGTTGTTTTGGTCCTGTAGCGTCTGGACCAATCCAACACACTATATATTCTCTTTTTATATGACAAATACTCTGTAACCACAGTTAACAAGCCATATGAGGACCCAGGAACCCTTCCCCCCGGAATGCGTAACACCCCAGGAAGTCGAACAGGCTTCTTTGTTGCATGGCAACCAACGCTGATATCACTGGGTTTATTGGCCAAAAGTATGTAAAGCAGGGAAAATCCCTGCTTGTCCCAAGGAAAAGCAGAGTAGAAATGGAATGTGTTCTAGTTAATTCATAGAAAAAAACGTTATTTGAATGAACACACATATTCTTCAGGCCATTGAGTATATTATTTTCATTGTGTATTTTGTCTTTGATATTATTAGACTATTTTAGTATGCTTGTGAGGGGACCCATTCCTGATCATCCCTTTTCACGATATGTAATCTTACCTTGTTTAGTATATATGAATTTGCCTTCTTATGATCGAAACAAGCGTGTATATTATATGGTGGTACATAGGCAATATATATTAGGGCCCTGAGAATCGTTAATAATTTCGATTTAAGTCCATTTGCAAATTACCATGCTTAGAGAACAAAGGGTCGTAAACCCTCCAGCAATTGCCACCTCCCGCTCAGAAATTCCATTTTGCTCATTGGACAAACCCATCTTGAAAGGCGGAGATCTTCTACGACCTTAAAGGCCCGGCTCCAGGGAACCGCCCCAGTCGGTGGTTCGGTCAGAAGAAAAGATGAAGATGTGAGAAAAACGCTACAGGATACCAAAGCATCTGTGCCAGGACTTTTCTTCGGCCTAGTCCTTTCCATACATCAAGTGACACTGACTCAAACTGGATCTTCTCATCGACCCGAATTCAGCAAAAGATCTACGGGAAGCTTTAAGATTTGCATCAAGAATCTCTTTCAGACAGCCGAGACTCGCTAAGTATCAAACTTAGTCTTTTTAATTGATACATTAGGTATCATTTGTGCCTTTTTACAAAGTTGTGTTTGAACTCAGAATCTGACGTATACCTGAAGGCTTTGATCTGTTGAATATACATGCAAAGTGTTCCAAAAAATCCATTCTTTATGCCTCTTTCTAAGCTGAGTTAAACTTTAACCCTTTCCTAAACCAACTGTACGTGTGTGTGTGTGTGTATGTGTATATTAGACCGGCTTAATGTGTTTCTGGAGTCTGTTAGAATAGTTTAAGTGTTTATGTAGTTAATATAGTCTTACTTGTATCACACTTGACGTGTTTATTGTTTACTCATAACCGGAGTCAATTATCATGCAGATTTACGTTACAAACTTCTAGAATTGTACAGTAAGAAAGGTATTTTCCTTAACCAGGAAATTAACGTTCTTAGAATTGACAAGACAGTTGACCCTGAGTGGTCAGCTAAATATCTACAGTGGATCTAAAATATGAATAATTAATCATAATTAGTTATGGTTAATTATTCATATTTCCATGAGCTGAGTCGCTACAGATTTTGGTGGAGAGAATGCGGGCATGATAAAACGAAAGTTATGAGTTTAAACACTGGCAACTTAAAAGTGTGTGCTTGATAGCCCAGGTTAAAATAGGACGTGACTTCAGATGCCCGGTGGTGTCCCTATTTGCTGGCTTGTTGAGATGCAGATAAAGTGGGGGTTTGAATTGGTACCGCTATTATAAATGTGAGAGTCTTTATGTATTTCATGCTTAATGGCATCGGTGTAAGGTTAATCTGATTTTAGCAAAGAAACCCTAATTTCAGTATTAAAGCATAAATCTGTCTTGACAAAGCGTAAGTCTGAATCTCAGCTCAGCGGCATGTCCAAACTGTACCATAATGTAATATGCTTTAGTGAAGAAATCACAAAATTGCAGTATTGTTTAAATTGTTTCTTTGAAGAAGAAATCTCAGTACCGTTATATCAAGGTAGATGTGAGCGCTACTCCCCTTTCTACAGCATAAAGGCCTAATAGTTTATAATTAGATTGAAGCAATACATCTACACTTTGACTGTATATATACAAACCTAGCAACCTGGTGGTCATTACTGTATTTCACTCACTGAGTGAAAGTAAAGGTGTAATACTGTACTTTAGTAATCATATGTGAGGCAAACATAACTACAAATATGTTTAAACCGGTTTAACTTACAGTAAACCCGTTTTGTAATTCTTTAAACAAGTGCAAGAAGTTTGTTGCATTAGAGAAGCACTCACCGAAATGCTTAGTTAATGCAACAAGTCTTGAAGGCTGAAAGCACCACGTTCTAAAACTATGACTGTTTAACATAGACAGACATTAAACTGCACTAATTACACTGGCATGCATTGGTTACAGTGACAACAACTTGTCACAGGAAGTGATAACGTCACATAGCACAACACGCCATGTTGTAAACAAACCATTTGAAGCAGCTAAGCGAACACGACTTAGCATAGTTTCATTTTAGGCTAAGCTACCACATAGCTTTAACAATTAGGGGGTAACACTCTTTATGTTGAAGCTTTGAAAAAAAAAAAAAAAAAAAATGTTTTTTAAAAAAAACCCCCCCACCCCAAAGGATGTGTGTGTGCAGGTGAAGTAATTTGAATTTAACCTAATCCCCGGTTTCTGATTTTTTCCATTTCTCTTCCTTCTTTTTCTTTTTTTTCTATGTTTCTCAATCTTCAATTCGGCTCAGCGAATTTAACTATCTAGATGTAGCCTTCCTGAAGCTGTAGTGCCTGTCGTAGTTAATAAATCTAAATTTAATTAAATCTTAACTGTCTATCGAGGTAAGAATCATTAAGGTATTGGGTGCTTTTAGTAACATAATAATCACTAGTGCTGCTATTTGTTCCTAATATCAGATTGATTACCCTTTTTTAATAATAGAAGTCAGCTAATTTTAAAATCCATTTACATGTTATGCCCCCTTGATTTTCTCTCTGAACCTCAAAAGGAACCAGAGACATTTCTATTTTTGATTTGTTTATTTTCAAAAAATAATCAGCATAATCTGAATAGAAATGCTCTCCTTTTCCTTCTGCTTTTCCCTTTTCTCCTTCATACCTCAGAGATTAAGCCTGTTTGGGGAACCGTCAGCAAATTCTGAGTGATAATTTGACAATAATTTGACAGTAGTCTTAAGTCAACAATCAAAATCCTGTTTACGCCCTTTCAGCAAAACATATGCTGACCCAAACTATTTTAGCATTCACACTCTGTATTGATCTTGTAGTAGTCTCTAGCCCTTACTCTCAACACCAGTGTGTCAAAACGGTGCAGATGCTCAGACTAACTGCCCAGAATGCAGACCGAAGAGGGCTGGGCAGGCGTTGTGAGGAACACCCCCTTTACCCAGGGCCGACGACCACCTACTGAGCCGAAAGCAACTGGACACAGAGAGAGAAGTGTGTCTCAGACTCAGGACTCGGGCGAGAGTTGTGGCTACAAAAAGCTCGCCAAGGTCATCACCCTCCGTGGCCCACAACCTCAAGGGTCTGAAACATGAGGAAAATGATCTCAAGCAACAGATCACAGAGGTAGCCCACAAGGACCCCAGCAAAATGGAGATACAGGAGGAAATCAATAGATTTAAAAAAGGCTCTGACAGCTGCTGAACAGCAAGAGCACCTGGAAAAGGTAGCCAGAAAGGACCTGGAAAGGAAACACCCACACAAAATTACTATTAAAGCAGCAAATTCTGAGCTCTTAGACAAAGTTGCCAGAATTGAGACTCTGATCCAGCAGCTGAACAACACTCAAGACAAACTTGACATGGTCCAAAGAGAACTCAGGTACTCTTATAGGCTGCAAAAGGAAACACAGTGGGAGAAACACCCTACTACTGCATCCTCACTCAGCAGTGCAAAACTCCCTCAGGTGCACGAAGCTACGAAGGGGGGGAGCCAGCACTTTCTGCTTAACAACTCAACAGACAGAACCATAATACCTCCAGCAACCACAGAGAGGAGGGGGTCCCTTCCAAGCATCCCTGCAGCAGCGCATGATGCGACCCCCAGAAACTTTGACAAGCTAACCAGAAAACAATAGTTTCCTACTTTATGCAGTACGAGCAGTAATTTAGAACGGTGGCGTCGTTTTAAAAATTGCTTGCAAGCAGACCCATTAATCAATCTTATGTGTCTGTTTCATAAGTTAGTAACTTTTTCTCCATGCGCATACCAGTTCCTGATCAAAACCAGATAAAATTATAGTTTGAATTTACCTTCCTGCGAGCAGTAAGAAGTTTTCAGTGCTATAATGTGTTTAAATCGTACGATAAGAAACTAACCTGACTTTAGCGAAGAAATCCTAATTTCTGTGTTAGTAGAGCACAAGTCTATTTTCTGACGACGAAATCTCAGGATTAGCAGCTCATATAAATGGTACCAGAATAAATCGGTCTGATTTTGGGCGAAGAAATCCCCTTCTTCAGTACTGTGTAGGTGATCTGAGCGATGCTCCTCATTTCACTGATTTAAGCCCTTATTATGTGTTATGTATCATTGTAATCATATCGACCCACTCATGTGAAACAATTACGTAACTCTTATACATGCGCGCACCAGGTTCTGATTATAATCAGATAAAATTATAGTTTGAATGCGCCTTCCTGCTAGCAGTAAGAAGTTTTCAGTGCTATATTGTGTTTAAATCGTACGATAAGAAACTTACCTGATTTTAGCAAAGAAATCCTAATCTCTGTTGTTAGTAGAGCACAAGTCTATTTTCAGACGACGAAATCTCAGGATTAGCAGCTCATATAAATGGTACAAGAATGAATCGGTCTGATCTTGGGCGAAGAAATCCTTTTTTTCAGCACTGTGTAGGTGATCTGAGCTTTACTCCTCATTTCATTAATTTAAGGCCGTATTATGTGTTACGTATCATTGTATTCATATCGACCCACTCATGTGAAACATTTACGTAAAATTAATGGTGGTATTCTAGCGTAGCTAACTACGAATCAACCATTGCCTGTGAAGTGAATGTGCTATTTTGATTAATGAATGAATTTGTAGGGACCCTGATGATTTCCACAGCATGCTCACAGCAAGTGCAAGTCTGTAACCTGCACATGTTGTGAGCTTGATTGGTTCCTAGCAACACGTGGACCCGGAAGTGTGAGCAGATATTTCCGTATCTGACAACAGCCTTCACTTCACAGGACATGATGTGTCAACAAAGAATTGGGAACTAAACGCTAAATTCTTAAGCTAAAGCCCTTACTTCAATGCTAACTGTTAGCATCGGACTAACATTAAGTAGGCTGTAAAGGTAACTTCTAACCCACACCTCTTCTCCTCCTCTCTCCCTCTCCTCTTTATTTTGTTTTGACTATTTACCTTCTGTTTAATTTAATGGCATTATTTACATTGGTTAGACAAATGTACCAAGGTTCAGCGAAATTGATGGTAATTAATTTGAGATTAAGTAAATCAAATTGTTATGATTTTTTTTTTTTTTTTTTTTTTTTTTTTTGTTTATTTACTTTCCCCTTTTAATTTCCTACAGCTTTTAGGACCCCTTTTATTTTAATTTTTGTTTGTTGTGTTTTACTTTTACCTTATTTTAGTTATTTCACTATCACCATCGTCGTTTTTGGATAGGATTACAGTAGTTCGAGCAACTGTTGTTTACTTAGCGAGTTATACAGGTTATTAGTATCATAATCCCTGTTTCCTCTCTACTTCTCCTCACACCTCAGTGCCAGGCCTAATACATTGAAGGGCGGCTACCATTGCAACACAATGTAGGCTAACATAAAAATAGAAACAATTCCCACTGTTTCTTTTTCATTTGACGAGGTATTTGGTGGGTCCCTGCTGGTTTAGCTAACAGCATACCTAGGGTTATGAAGTCTATTGCAGCATCCCACACAAGTGAAACCTGCTTAGCCATATCTATTAGAAACAAAACTAAAATAGGTAAAAATGTTACTTTTTTTTTTTCTTGATTAGCTGGTTTCAGGTGTGTTTAATTAGGCCTGAAGCCGAACTCTCAGAATTGGTCACCCTTGAATCAAACAGGCTATTCTTTGCTGCTGTACCTTTAAGAAATGCATGTGAATTGAGCAATAGAGCTTCGGTCGAGCTGTGGGTTAGCTGTCAAGTCCTATATAGTTGTTAACTCCCCCATCCGACCCTCTTTGCAAAGCATGCATCATTGTGGCAGGATCATAAAACAATCCGAGCCGAAATGTGCTGCTCAAACTGTAAAGGTCAGATTGAAATGATCTTGTTATAAGAAAACTTCAGCCACACTTTTCTAGTGCTAATGTCCTTCAGAAGGATATGCAGAGCCGCAGGTGATGACACACAGCCCAAGCACCACATTTGATGGACTTGAAGGTTTTCGGCTGTGAAATGGAGTGACAGTCGTATTCTGTGACCAAAGTGACTACCTGAAATTTTCAGTGGTTCAGGGTGTACATGCTGTTTGAAGGCAACCCAAGTCGACAACCGCTTGTTTGTCAAGCCATTGTACCAACAGAGTCTCATGGCAATTCAACTATTTTATATTTTGGTGACTTGTAGGCAAATTCGTATAAATTTAATTTTGAATACCACATTTGCAAATGTTCATAAAATCTGCTTATGTTCCATGGATGTTTAGGTTTATCAATTCAGAAAAAAATCACCAACTCATAAAATAGTTCTGTTTTCTCATAAGAACTCCAGTAAACCCTCATGCATTTATACCATTATTATCCAAACTATTTATAACATGAAATGTGGGGCATTGTGTGTTTGGAGAGTGGGACAAACCCTCTTTTATGCCCCCAAAAAGGAATATTATTCATATATACACTGACCTCAGTTTTACTTAACCAGATATACTCTGTTATAGCAGCCTGCACATTTAAATGAAGTCATTGTCATTCTTTTCTTGGCAAACATCCTTCCTTTCGATGCAAATGAGGCTCATTATAGAATGTGCCTGATTCACAAACATCAGCACTATTTTCCTGTAAATGGGGGCTTTTTGGAAGGGATGTTTGTGTAGATTTTTCTAGTAATCATAGCAGCAGTAATTGTAGCCATGCAAAGGTTTTTTAAAAGTCTTTTAAACGTTCTGTATAAGAACCTCAACTGTTGAAGTGAAAAACGTTACCATTCAGCCATCGTCTTGGTGTCTGTCCATTCATAAGATGCAAATGTCCGGTCCAAACTGCAATCAGCTCTAATTTTGTGGGTGTGTTTGTTGCATTTGCATAATTCCTTTAGTAAATTGGGTGGCAAAACAATGCAGCACATGCATATAAACAATATTATCAGTGGGCGCAATGTTTCACAGTTTCACATTCTTAATTCCCCCGTGACCCGTCGCTCTTTTCCATGCAGTCACAATGAATGGAGCTCTAAAGCACCAAAGAAGTATCATAAAAGTGGCCTTTATGATTTGTGTGCTATAGTCCTAGTCTTCTGAAGCCATACGATAGCTTTTTGTGAGTAACAGACTGAAATTTAAGCTGTTCACTGCATCCTTTTAATGAAGCACAGTCTCTTGCATAGACATTTGAATTGTGGTATTAAGTCTGGTCCAGTTTGCAGGTTTTTCTGGCCAAGAACCGCCCACTTAGACAGAAAGAAACCAGAGACCGCTGATTAGAATAAACAGAGGGACTTGGTCATTCACTCATGTCCACCACACAGTACCGCATTGTTAACACAAAATAAGTTGTTATTATACAGTACAGTTTGTAGAATCTAGATTATTGGTATCTATCTCTGGTTATTTTTTAAAGATCTGCTCCTTTTAACCAGGCAAATTTGATGGATTTATCGTTTTCCTTAAAATGCTTTTGAAAGGGCCTGTCCCAGTGCTCCTCAACACACACAAGGCTCTGTATCACGAAGGGTCTTAAAATTGTGGGCGTTTACTCGAGAAAATGCGCCTAATCAAGATGAGCCAAGCAACCGGATGCAGTTGTGTGCAGGTGTGCATCAGAGCATGAGCCAGACTGTGGGCGTGCACGGTGAGCCTGGAGAATCAAATGAAGAATTAACCAACAAAACCATCTGTTCTATCCACATCATTCACACTACACAAGCACAATGAAGTTTGAGCGCCAAATGACAGTATTTCAGGCTTTCTGACGCCAAAAGAATTGTTAATACACTTTATTGTCGGCACTTTTTACAGAGCAACATTGCATGTCACATTAATGGAAGTCAATCCCATTGTGATTAATTCTCAATGATGGAAAAAAATCATAAACATATGCTGCAGCATAGTAGAGTAGAATGTTGGTCTTGTACTGTACTTGCGGTTTTATTTAAAATATTCACAATATAATATTTGGGTTTATCTATGGTAGCTTGTGTACTGCAGCTGAGTCATAGCTCCCAAGCAACACGCTACCATCAGGCTTCTGTTTAGAATAAGAGGTGGTGTAATAATGTACCTGAACAGGCATACTCAAGAAGCAAAGTACAGCTTGTAGCACAGAAAAATGCTTTGGCAGCGTTGATAGTCCGTTTAAGAATCTTAATCTTTGCAGTAACAGTCTTAACGTACGCTGATATGTTTGTATAAGTATGAAAAGTATTTTTTTTATTTTATTAAATGTACTTAAGTATTGAAAGTAAAAGTCCAAGTGAGTGTAAACTGGCAAAAGAGCAGAAGGAAATTAAATAATAAATAATTGTTATACCCAGAGTAGCAAGCTTGTGTTAGTTTTATTCTTTCTTTCCCTAAGATTTTGGGGAAGAATAAAAAGCCATTCATCTCCCCCCCCCCCCCCCCACACGGTACTTAGTGTACCTTCATTCCCATCTAAGAAAAACATGTTTCTGTGAATCTGCAGTACTGAAATAGCATTTAGCTGTATTTCACCGTTTCTGATCTCAGAGGGATGACCTGAAGCCAGTGTCTAAACTGGCAGTTACAGTTGCTATATTAGTTAGGCCCTAATGGGTTGTCTCTTAACATAAGACGCATGAATACTGATATTTTGGGTATGAAATAGGTTTCCAAACATGCAAAAAATCTTTCGGCATGTGAACATTAACAACCGCCAGTAGATGCAGGCATGTGACTGTGTTTAGTTATATAATTCTTCATTCAAAAGCAAATAGACATTCAACATGTGTTAATGATGAATCCCTGAATCATTTTTCAATTCAACCGATTAGTTCAAAAAGCGATTCATTCAATATAGTAAAACACCGCCCATTGCTCAGAGAAACGGCAAAACAGTGTTTTCGGACTCTACTAAATGCATTGTGTAACAAACAATCACAATAATATATTTGCTAGACATTTAAGACACATGCCGCAGTTAAACATAGTGTTGATATCGAAAAAACACAGTGATACAGTCAGTTATTCTCCTTTGATGCAATGTGCGTTCGGGTACGGGTCGGAATGCCGGTCTCTGGTTTTGGATTTGTGAAAACCCGCCCCCACTGCAGTTTACCCAATTGTATACTTCGGACCCAGGGGTTGCTAGTTGGCGGAAACACAGAGTATTCCTTCATTCATTCGTCAAGTGCGCTCGGCTCCTGGTTGGTGTCGTCAATCTGGCAACCCACTTGTGCCTCAAGTCTGAGGAGGAGCTGGGGGCGGTGTCGACAAGAACCCACATCTTCAGACTAGTTTGACCATTGGAAGGCAATACCTGAGTGCAACCACTCTGGTTGTCCATTCTACTACTCAGTCCTTTCCGTCGGGTTCCGAAGTAGTGCTGAATGGTCACAAAATAAAGATATACATGACGTTATCTGGATTGTGCTCTAGTGAATATGCAACGTGTATTTAGGTAAACTTAAAAATCTTGCATATTTAAAGCTCAATCTTTCTTCGCAAACGGTATATCTAGTGTAGTTACATGTCGTTCATCAATAGTGACCTTACAACACATTTTGGCTTTACTATTATGAAATGGAGGCAGATTGACACACCTCGTCGGCTTACGGGCACAACATTGTTTACACGTTTGTGTGATTTTTGGGTGTATGGTGCGCTGACTGTGGTCAGGTCCTCCTGAGCCTTGGTTGCCGACCGTTTTCCTATAGTTGTCTTGATTAGTCCATTCGTTCCCCGCGGTAGTCGTTTAATCCTCTCGTCTGCTCCCTTATGCATTGCATATGATTCCCTTCGTCTCTGTCTGACATTCGTCGGGTATTGAGTTTTAAGTGGTAGAGGATGGTTTTTGATTCGTCTGCAGTAGGTGATTCTCCGTCTTATGTGTTTGAGCGTTACAATCAGTCGTATTCTTGTTGCTAGGGTGTGGGCCTCTCTCAGCGACACAATAACTCACCCCGCTACCACAGCCATACGTTATATTAATCATTGTTCGACCCTCAGCAGGTCCGTCTCAAGCAGTCTGTCCGTACTTAATAGCTTTGCCCTCTAAGGTAGGCCGAAGTTCCACTGTCTTTTCCCCTCTTTCCTCTGGATCTTTCGACCCCCTCTCCCTGTCCTTCCCCCCAGATCTGGTTCCAACTCCCCTCGCACCGGTCATTGTACTACGTTGTCGTCTATTTCCTTGCTTCCAACTTTGTAATGATCCGCTGGGATTTCGAGTGCCCGTTGGTCCGTTTCTTCCCCATCATGACATTTACCAACAAGTGACACGACTTAAAAGGTAAACACTTAAAGTTGTGTAAGACCAGACCTACAGTGTGATTTCAAAGTTCCTCAGTGGCTTTTCTTCATTCATATTAATTACACTGCGTTTTTTACAACAAAATCTCAATTTTGGAAACGGTGCAATTCTGCTACACAAGATCACCACTTTCCAATATACAATACGTCCACACACGTAATTTTACACGGGGTGTTGCATTTATGATTTAGAAACAATATGAATTGATGCAACAATCTTCAACATTAAGACGGTAGAAGCAGCTGTATTCACATGCAACAGAACATGCACTGTACACAGATGGATTTGTCACACAAAGGAAATAGAATGTAGACATGATGTGAACCATGGATCGACCTGTCTCTACATAGTGAGGAGCAACTATTTCTCGTGGGGGCTAATGTATTCAAATAGTGAACATTTCATCGTCAATCGCACAAAGCTAGTTTTTGTACCATGACAGTTTAGGTATTGCCTTAGAACAGGGATGTGCCCATTACTATGCTCATAGGCTGATCATACGATCTGTCGTGCTCAAGTTTTCCGCTCCATAACTCTCACTCACAGACAACATGCCTTTATTTTTTGTTGGCAAAGATGCTCCTGACTCTCTCCTCATTCGTTGCTTCGGTTAGAGTTGGAATCAGGGGTGGAGTGATATGTTGTCAGGAAGAGTTGATCGCCGTAGGCTGCAGGGTTTGGGGGAACCACTGCCCGTTATGCCGGCAGCTGTTATGTCGCAGTAGACAGCCCTGTCGTCGCTTGTGTTAGTTTAGCTCGGCATGGTCAGCACCTTAGAGCAACTCCTTGTGACAATTTTCAGGTTGTAGATTGTGCATATAAATGACCATCCCAGAACATGACAGAAGGAAATAGTGGGACCCTGTCGTACGCCCCTGTGTTATTTTAGAGTGTGAGGACGTTGTGAAGGTCTAGGCTTTAGTCTTTTATGAGAAGCTCGTCAATAAGCCGTCCTGGAGTTACCACTATCAATCTCATGACCTCGGCAAGTGATTGAGAGAAAAGTTACAGACAACGCCGCATCTTCGCTCGCTCCTTTGCTGTCGGTTGGCCTGGTTTATAATCTCTGTAGGCGTGTATCATCGCATGGGTGTGAATGTGTCCTCCTGGGGGTTTCATCGTTGACGACTTCGTGTTTATTATTAATGGGAGTCAGGTGTATGTTGGTGTCTCACGGTTCTAGGGTGTCTTTGTAGCTTTAAGTCTCTCAAGACAAGAGTTTTCTTCTGGATGTTGTGTGGCACTTGTGAGCTAATGACAACAGAGTGTATCTCTTGATAAGCGAATTTCCTCACACCATACTTATGTCAATGAATGTACTGGTTCACTTCGTTCTGCTGCCTCAGTCAGGAGGTTTCTAAAAATAAGCCTGCGTGCTATAGGTTTGTGATAGTATATTATTTACTTTAATTACGTGCTCTCATCATTTATTCCATACAGAAAACAAATGGCAGGGGGCTTGATCTCAAAGAAATAAGCACTCGGTTAGAATTTTGCTGTTCAGCAATTCCTGAATAAACTGTTTAAATTAAAGTAGTTCACACATACACACACACAAATGAATTTGAATATTATATAATGAATGTTTAATAAGACTTGTAATAACGACTCGGGGTTCATATTCTCAATAACTTATGTGAGACGCAAACAATCTGTGGAATTTTATGTTGATTTTATTTGACAACGCTTAGGTTACAAACGTATATGACGAACCAATCCGTGGTATTGTTAATATAGTTTAGTATTCTATTATAAAATAGATTTACTCTTTTGAATTTAATATGGTCGTTTCATTTTAATGAAACTTATACATTTTAGTGGTTTATGTGCTTTTTGTATTAGTTTTTTGTATTGAGCTATTTTATTTGAGCTTCAATATTTTACGTCAAGGAGTTATGAGTCATTTTAGTCTTTCAATGTAACTTGTTTTTTTAAGGGACATGTTCCAGTAATTTGTGATGTTTATGATTTTGCAGCTTTATTCACATGTGGTGTTGTTGTTTACTCATTCTTATATTTTAGTAAATCAATAAACAATTAGAGAACAGGGCTTGCATATATTGTGTTGAAACCTGGGTGCATGTGTTGTGTTTAATAATTTGTGACCTGCATATGCCGTTTTAGAGCTTGGCCTTGCTTGGCCTTTGCTGTCATTTCCATATCTGTTTTGTTCCATAGAAGAAAAGTTGATACACCGCGACTTGTATTTTTTTTTTATGCTGCATGTATGACGAGTGAGAAGTATGACATAATCGTTAATGGAATTTTCACTGTATTTTTTTGAGGGTGATAATATCCTTAGGAAAAGGGAGAGTGGATGAATGACGGTACGATAGTAGTAATACCATCATTGAGGGACTGTTGTGTCTAGTGATTGCCTCAGATTTCACTTGTGTCTACTAACTACAAAGCCGCTAGTTTCTTTTAACAGTAGGCATCATTATGGCATGTCTCTGTTGGTCAATATATAACAAAGTATTTCGATGCGTTGAGAAAACTTACCAGGGAAGCAGACTGTTTATTGGGTGGGGGGAAGCGTGGGGTTGAATGGAGACGACATGTTCACAATCTATTTGCACATGTGCTATAGATCCAGGTCCAGGACGGATGGATACATCAGCAAGGCTTCTCTCTCACCCAATAATTATTGACTGTGTTATGTGCTGTGGCTTATTGGTTTCACGTTCTGCCAGCTTGAATTACATCCCTCAACGTCTGGTCACGTATTCCACCAGCCGAGCTTCCAAACTCAGACATCTCCTGTGATTTTGGAGGAATTAGAATTGAAATCTTTGAACTTCCCTTTGAATCCTGCAGATTTAGACGCATTAACAAAGGAGGAAGGCGGCTTACGCTGAGATGCATCATGGAATAAAGAGTTTACCTTACTTCCGTTTGGTTTTATGACCGTACATAGCAGAATTGCCCCGGAGAATATGTGTCCTTTGTTAAGAGGCTCACACACACTCACTTCCTGACGGTCTGTGCTCCTCCCAACCAGACCAGAGTACCATCGCAAGGCCAGGTGGGACGAGGGACCTCGTGTGTAAAGCTCGCCCTTATCAGGTTACCGGAAACAGGGTCGATGCTGGAAAGGTAGGAGGTCAGTTGCCGGAGGGCAGTTTTCCCCATACATTCATGGATTTTCACAGGAGTTGTGACTCAGCAGACTGTCTGTGCCCTGCCTGCACAGGGACAGTGGGAGAGCGCTTGTCGCTAACTAATATTTATCGTTTCCAAAAGGGTCGGTCCCCACAGGTGAGGGCCATTGAGGCCCACCTATTGTGTGTTTAATTGGAGACCTTGTACTCTCGCAAAACAGTGAAATGGTGGCTAGTTCTAATGGGCAGAAGATCATCAAGTGTTACTCCGTTTTGTGCCTCTAGTCATGGGGGTGCAGTTGGGGCTGGGCGTGCCTGATTGTTTTCAGCTCAATCAAAAAAAACCCGACGAGTGGATGTTTTTTGGCATAACTGTTAGAGGTGTCAGCAGACGTTTACACAAGCGCGGGCCCCACAGAGAGTGCACCCACACACGACAGACGCAGAACACACACGCAACAGACCCACCAACGCATAGGAAGCTAATTTTTGTTGTATGTGCTAATTGCGTCCCCCCCCACGTGTTTCATGTTTCGCCCCCCCTCGTCCCCCCCCCTTTCCTGGTTGTCATCACTGTTTCTGGTGTGTGTCTGTAATTTAGTTGTGTTGCGGCTTGTTTTTGATAGTGTATGTGCTAATTGCGTTTTGTGGTTTCGCGACTTTTTTTTGTGTGTTTGGCTGTTCTGTTGTGTCGTGCTATTTTCATGTGTGTGGCTTGTCTGGGAATGCTGTGCTAATTTCGGTGTGCGACTGTTGGTTGTGGTTGTGGCTTGTCTTGCATTATGCATGTAGTAATTCGGTGTGCGACTTGTTTCCGTGGGTGTGTGGAAGTTTCATCTGTGGTCAGTAGGCATAGCTGATCGAGAGAAAAAGCAAACGGCTTTACTTTGTGAAAACAGAATATGATTTTTAAATGTTTTGTTGTAATTAAATAGTAATTGTTAACTTTACTAGTTATGGAAAAAGTTATATGATACATAACTTCACTTGTTTTATTGTAATGCATACCCCCACAACACTGTAATAGTGTTTGGGTAAATACACTTGTTGATAGTCCACTTTAGGCATTCAACTATAGCGTCATTAAGCTGTGACGCTAAACAGACTGCATGTCAACTAACCTCTCATTTATAGTTTAGTAGACTGTTAGGTTAGGTTTTAGGGTTCGTGAATAAGTTGAAATGAATACTTGACATATGTTACTTGAGAACGTCAGTAGCCATAAGTTGTACAGGGACACATCAAATAAAGTGTGAGGTCATGGTACAGTCTATAAAACTCCAAGTGATGCGTATGACGATGACATGATAGGGTAGTCAAGAGTAAGCTAAGTAACAGAATGTCTACTAGTTACTGCTGGGGTCAGAATGCGCAGTAAAAGAGATGGACTACCAAATGGAAATGTAGTTAAATGGAATCTGTAGTAAAGAGAGTACTGTTTGGATAGTCAATATCGATCCACGACACACAATGAATATTGTGGCTGACTTCTAGCACAGAGAATTAGATGTCGGGAATTGTTAACGGTGGGTATTTGTCATGTTGCTAAACGTTTCCTATTGTGTGTTGCGCAAGGAATGATCATGCTGCGGTAGACCGGTACGGGCTCTAGGTGGGTGACCGAACCAGCCCGGGGAGTTGAGGTTTTGGGAGTGGTGTCCTATTGTAGGAGACAGCTCAAATAAGCAGAGTGCAGATTTAAATAAATATCAGTGCCCTTGACACCTCTGATATTGAGGATCACACACGTAGGACACTAGAGGCTGTGGTCTTTAGCATCCTTGTTAGCCATTTCCCATGTCGGTCGATGCTGGTTTGAATCCCGCTCAGAGCAGTGCGAGTAAGACCATTTACACTTAGATGAAGGGAGAGATCCAAAGCATAACCTGCTGAAAAAGCATCTTAATCCAGTCTAAACTCATTTGTATCTAGTCTATTGGCTGGTTTCAGAGCAGTTGTGGGCACTTTTCAGCTATATTATTCACCCAGCTAAACACCTGCCTGGCCAGGCTGGGACCTGCAAACAACAGCAAACCAGCTTAGTTTTTTTTCCCCAGCAAGTTATCTAGAGACCAGAATATCACAGACCTAAAGGCCCAGGTGTACTTCATTTTCTGCATTTCGCTCTGTCTCGCACACAGCTGAGCACACAAGCCTTTCAAAGCATACTCCATTGACAGAGAGAGAGTGGATACACCGGTGCGCACTAGTGAACCTTTGTTTTAAAGTGGTCAAATCACTCGCACATTCACTACTGCTGGCACAAGTCCGGACACAAAAATCAGGCTCTACACAGATGTGTGCATGGACATCAGCAGAATGTGCTGAAGGCAAAAATTACAACCCACAGACTGGAACACGAACAAGGGAAGTATACTTTAGGGTGGACTCTTTTAACTTGGATCAGGAAGCAGTTCCACCTACAAACCACCCAAAATGTCCTAGATACCACCTAGAGCCCCCTAATAATTGGATAGTAATGTGCTAAAAAACACACAGAACACTTTAGCTACTGATAAGCTACACCCAAGCATGATGATAGCCACTTTTACATTGGAAAACACTGCTTACATATACTTCAGACAATGTAGAAATATTAGTGCTGTCAAAATTAGCAAGTTAACGCATGCGATTAATTTAGCAGTTTAACAGCGGTAAAAAGGGGGGGTCTGTAATGCCGGGGCGGGGCTAGGGTTGGCCACCCTACTCACAACTGCTGCTTCTGTCTTTTTTTCTTGACAAGAATTGCATTAATTTAGACGATGAATGTCTTTGACCACATCAAACAGGAAACTTTTCAGACACGCATTTCAACTTCACCTCAGCACCAGGCACTAGTCAAACGAGTGAGGAAAAGGGTACAGGTGACGAGGAGCTTCAGTAGAACATCAGTGAACTGCAGTCAGATGAGATGTAGTCAGGTAACGAAGACCCATGATGTGTCCTGTTCTATCGATCTGTTCTATTTGGCTGACGTGAAAAAACGCATTCCACCTTCAATTGCCCAAACAAATGCGCCGCAGACTTATATACGTCACAAAAGAAACTAGAGCATTCCATGTCATATGTCGTCAGTTGAGTCATGAAGTTACCAAAAAGGCGATTAATGTTGCCTTAAAACTGTGCATGCATGTAATTATTTGTTATATATGAGTCACATTTAAGAACATTTTTCAAAACTGTCCTGGAGCAGCCCATCACTGTCTCACTCATCTAACACACTCGATTTAAGTTGTCAGCTTATTAGTAGAGACTTTAAGACCTGAAGCAGGTCAGAAAAGGTAAAGGGTTTTGAGAAAATACAATGCATGTCAGATCCGTGTCACATTTAGCAGTGGCTGAATTAAAGTAATATTAAACTCTTATAGTAACTCTTATAACTCTTAAAGTAATATCCCAATACCTAATAACCCAGCTGCGGTGATGTCTGTTAATCAAAGAACAAAAGAAACATCTATAGACGTTTGTAGCTTTAAGGGAAGATTCTCTAAGTTTAATTTTTAGAATTAGTGTTTGATAACTTACTATTGCTGAATGGGCACCAATGTACATTTATTATATGTGAAGGCTGATTAGTTGCACTGTACATTAGAAGTTTTTATTTTTGTTAAAAGTCTTATAAATGTTTAAAATTGATTCTCACATCCATTAGTACTGGTAAGCATGGTTAAATTAGGGGAAAAGGACAATATCTTAGAAATCCAGTAGATCAGTGGATGGCTTTGCCTCATCATAAAAAAGATCCAATAAACCACATGTAAAAATATACTGTCTATTTTTTTTGTTTTTTTTGTTTGTTTCTAGCGTTATTTAAAGTGAAACGTGACATGTGGCCAATAGGGTGACCCACTCTGAATTAGTGGTCTGCATTTAACCCATCCTAAGTGCACACCCACAGCAGTGAACACACACACCCCATTGAACACACACCCGATGTCCAGTGGGCATCCATTGGATGGCTGCGGCGCCCGGGAGCAGTTAGGGTTCGGTGCCTGCTCAAGGTCACCTCAGTCGTGGTATTGAAGGTGGGATAGAGTGCTGTACATTCACTCCCCCCATCTACAATGCCTGCTGGTATGAGACTCGAACCCGCAATCTCTAACCATTAGGCCACGACTTTCCCGCCTACAAAAATTCATTTCAAGATTGAATGTGAAATTATTGCAATATATAAAAGTAGATTTAAAAACTTTAATGTTAGGTGAGATTAATCGTGATAGCCTAAAAAATATTACTTTATCGGATCACACACACTGAACAATTACGGCCAGTGTCAATGCTGCTACACAAAAAATTTGCAAAAATTGTACCATTAGGAGTTCAGCTTAGAAGGACAATGGGTGTTTCTCAAATGGAAGGCTGCATCCTCCGAAGGCTGCCACGTCATCAAACATCGCTGAAGGCCGTCTCAATCACAAGGATCCTTGGAAGGCAGCCTTCGTTTCGCGTCCTTCATTCAACTGAATTTGAAGGATGCATGGGATGTATCCTTCGCGACCTTCAATCACCCACAATCCTTTGTACTCTTCCATTTCATGAAAATAAACTGATGAAACATGATTCAGTACTGAGCTTGTCTGAATTTATTATGAAATGTAAGACAAAAAGTATGTTTTCGGACATGAAAGCATAGATGTTATTTTTTTGTTTTGGTGTAAATTACTCATTAAACGCTAAACTGCCAATAATGTAAGCCACCGGGAGACTAGACGGCTGTGATTTATTGTATTGCATTAATAGAAAGCCAAATAAGATAATGATTTGTAATACAAAGTATTTTTCCAAAACAAAGCTTTATTAGTATTTTCGTGCCGTGGCGTTGAGGGCGGGAACATATGTGACGTAGCCACACACACTTACTAGACTGTCTCATTCTAGCATTTAAGGCCGAGGAGGACTCTAGCCTATAAGACTCTGAAGGACTGAACTAGGAAAGGCGCAGCCTCGGTAGGATGCAGCCTTCCGTTTGAGAAGCACCCAATGTTGTACCTTAAATGTTCATAATAGTGCTTTAAAGGGATAGTTCATCATTTACGCACCCTCAAGTTTTCTAAACCTGTATGAGTATATGCTTTGTCTTCGGCTGAACATCATAGAAGGATATTCGAAGATCTTAAGAAACCCAAACAGTTGATTGGTAGCCATTGTATTCCATAGTATTTTTTCCTTAGTATGGAAATCAATGGCTATGGGTGAACTATCCCTTTAAGTATGAATATTACTGCTCTCAGATACTACTATGCACCTTTAAAAGGTACAAATTTGTCCTTTTAATGGTACTGACCCAGTGATAAGCTGTTGTATCCAAAAAAGGTACAGTTTTGGCAATTATTTCTGACAGTGTAAGCCGTGCCCTTTTTAGGTCCCACATTTCATGCTAATTTACATGCTTATACTATTTCTATGGTGGGTAATATTAGCTGCACAGGTGCAAACCACTAAACCACACATTCACGCTAGATGAGGCGCTGATGAGACACTGCGTCGAAACCTTCGAGTTCACTCATCACCTCTGCAGTTAGATGGCTGAGAGGGTTCGTTTACAGAGGCGTGGGGGAGACAGCGTGTCACCGGGGGTTAAAACATCAAGAAAGTCTGACAGCAGTCAAAGAGCAAACGGAAGGAGGGTACATGAATGGTTGCCTGGCAACAGAATTAGGCAGTTTTCAGCTTTGGTTTCCAGTCAGAAAGAGACGTGCTTTGCTTTCAGTGTCCATATAGAGATTGTCACCTGTCATTTACCAAGTGAATGTGCATGAATGTGTGCGAGCCAGGGCCATATCCACCATAATCAAAGCAGGGGGACGTTTCCACCCCAGTTTTTAAATTAGTAGGCAAACAGTATGTCTTTCACAATGGCCGATACCTAAAATGGTATCTACCCGGTCTTGAAAATGTAGGTATTTGTAAGGTGGTGTAAATAAAAATTGTGTAGGGTTATGGCTGCGATTTCAGTGCAGTGTATCGCAATCAGGCTGCGTATAATGAGTGTATGGTGTTTGAGTGAAAGATTTGTTGTTTTCATGAGACAAGCCAGTTAGAAAGATGGAGGGGAAAAAGATTGAGAGTAATTGCTCTGTAGAGAGATAAAAGAAGACTGAATAGGGATGAAGGAGAAAGACAGCAGTGATTTTGGAAGACGCAATAAAAGAAACAATGCTGGCCTGGAAAAAAGCAAGCCAGTGAGAGAGAACATGTTAGAAAGAGGAGGAGAGAGATAAGAAAGAGCTTGCTACCACGCGGTCAGTTTTGCACCTCAGGTGGAGCCCTGTCTTCAGATTGTGTGTGTGTGTGTACATTCACCCTGCACTGCAAACGCTTTTCATTAGCTTCATTTTCACATAACAAAGCAGCAGTCACAATCTCCTCTTCACTATAGCTAGCATCAGAGCCCCTCTCTGTCAAC